>DWUN01000865.1:0-19300 GCA_018249975.1 Passova gellias
GGATTTTGATGAAAGTTTTTTTGTTATATAGCTATCAATCGTCGGCAACATATAGGCTATAATTTATTTTGAAATACCCCAAATGTTGCTCAAAGTCACTATTCCACGCGGACGAAGTCGTGGGCAAAAGCTAGTAGATAATATAAAAGTTGAATGGGCATTACGTAAATGTCCATGGGCGATTCTTGACACCACCCACACCGTATACCCACGGGCAGTGGATACTGGTATGTAGCATTTTGCACTGCCGCATGTCATTAATCTCTGACCCCTCGCATTGCATCGCCCTAGCGTGTTAAGTGTGCATTATTTAATTTACAATCCCAACGGGAGTCACACTACCGGATCACGATTCATACAACTATCATCAATGTGCACATTACTTCAGTACCTACTGAAACTGCAAATCTTTACATCATCAACGCATAGTATAAAACAAAGTCGCTTTCCGTTGTCTGTCCCTATGTATGCTTAGATCTTTAAAAGTACGCCACGGATTTTGATGCGGATTTTTTTAATAGATAGAGTGAATCAAGAGGCAGGTTTATATGTATAATAACATCAATTATATAGTAGAGAAATACTTTTATTTTCGAGGTTTCTAATGTACCTAATGTCGTAAATAATTACACTTTTTGCGGTGGCCACGGGACGAAGTCGCGGGCAAAAGCTAGTAGGTATAAAACAAAGTCGCTTCTCGCCGTCTGTACGCTTAGATCTTTGAATTTACGCAACGGATTTTAGTGTAGTTATCAACAATAGACAGAGTGATTTAGGAGGAAGGTTTATATGTACAATACATACAAAGTAACTCTGTCTTATGTCTGTCTGCCCGTGTGCTTGTTACGAATTCAAAAACATTACAAATTCGTAAACATTACGAATTCACAACAACAACAAAAAAAAATAAATATAAATATTACGTTACTCACCAACCAAGCTGTACTTGATGAGGCACGGGTGGCACAGGTTCGTGATCGGCTGCCAGTGCTCGTTGTTCACGACGTCCGCCAGCTCGTCGGACTTGTTCGTGAGGAACATCGCGAACTCCCTGAAGGTCACGTCGTGGCCCAACTCGAGGGAGTCGTTCGATGGATTCGCGCGGAACGCCTTAATGATCCGCTTGCCGACGCGATCCTGGAACGAGCAAGCGTTGAACGGAGACCGAATGATAAATGAAATTGGCGTCGGCTCCTTTAAGGCGATGCCTCCGAGGCACTTCGCTAACGGATCAATTCGGATCGGTTCAGACCCTGTCTTTAGGCCCAAAATACCTTAATGAATGAAATTATTAAAAGAGAAAAGCTCCAAATAGACGTCATACCAGTAATCGAAGAGGATACTGGATATATTACAGCTTCGTTGCTTATAAATATTGTTAATGTGAACATTTCTTTAGGTATATTATGCAAGTTTTGATTAGTAACGATGTTATGTAACAAAAATAATATTAGTATCTGCAGCTACGCAGCTTTATAATATTGAAAAATCACTTTCGCCAGTTCCAATGAGTGGCTATTTAGTTTTTGTCGCACTGTTAATTAATTCTATGTAATATATGACCACTTCTAAATAATATATGATCTGTGGTTATATCGCAGTGTGCGTGTGCTAAGCAAAAAAATACGAGTCCAGCTGTACATAACAATAATTATGTATAATCAAGTTCTTTTTTCGTAACAAAAAGGTTACCGACGGCGTTCGCGTCATACTGTCTGATACTTATAAATATATCCAGTAGATACTGTATGTGATAAAATAAGCAGTGAAACACCTAAACTTACTTTAATTACCTTTTTGAATTCTCATCTCAATTTGATACTCAGAAACAAGTGAATATTTGTATTTATTATAGTACATACATATTTGCAAGGACAGAAATATTTGGCATTCGGTGCTTTCTGCCTTTTATTATGTGTGTGTGTGTATGTGTGTGTGTGTGTATGTGTGTGTGTGTATGTGTGTGTGTGTGTATTATACATACAATTATTGTTATTTCGAAATTAGTTTTTAACTCGTAATAAGTCATAAGTATAATACTTCGCTGCTATTTTGCTGTTAAATAAAGTCAAGATAATGTAATTTCTTAACAGAAATATAAAATTCATTCATTTGTTTCCGTGACTGAAGATTGAACGGAACAAAAATTTAAATTCAAAATTCGAATTATGAACTCGGTAGTTTCGAAATTCGAATTTCAAATAGCAGCTTGAGTTGAGACTGTTTTTCCTTTTACCGCTAACTTTTAGCCGTGTGAATTCGTTTACTGTGATCAAAGTGTTCAATTTCCAAGTCCTACGTGCAAACACTATAATCTAATAACACAATAATCTAATATGATACTTCATCATCATCAGTTTATATATATTTGTATTTAAAAGAAAAAGAAACGTATATCTATATTCAAACACTTTTACAAAACGAACTCTGTAACAAACTGAACTCCTAAAAAACGTACCTTGGTATTCGCTAGGGAAATAAATATTACGAGTTTAATTATCATTACAAATTTACAATCTTAATTAACGTTTATCTTATAATTTTGGAAATATATATAATTAATAATTGTTCAATTAAATTTAATTACACAATAAACGGAATAGAGAACAAAAGGAAACTGGCAACATTAACAGTATTGTAGCGTTTTCGACGAGGAAAACGAATTCCGAAATCGTTATAACTCAACGACCTAACTCGAGTGTCAAATTTTATGCGAAGACATAGTATATTTGGTGTTGTACCGTATAAAATTTTTAAAGCATTCGTACTGCTGTCGATATTAATTAAAATAAGTCACTGATAATTTTTGTTAATTTTAATATCTAAAATCTAAAATGCATGTTACAAACATATATGGATTAATCTACCAATTCTATAAAATTGTTTCGAACTTCCCAAATGGCCGTCGGGAAAATCTGACATATGTCATCGTTTGCACCTTATTCCGAATATTGACGAGCTGATGCGAAAAAAGCCGATCGGTGCTGGTTTATTTGCCGACTGATCGTAAACAGAAACAAATGAATGTTGAGGTTAAACAGGGAATTGGGATTTGTTAATAACTAGCTAACTCGGCAAACGTTGTTCTGCCATATAAATAATAACAGTATTTCTCTACTATACAATGAATGTTATTACATATAAACCTTCCTCTTGAATCACTCTATCTATTATAAGAAGCGCATCAAAATCCGTTGCGTAGTTTTAAAGATGTTATCATACATAGGGACAGAGACAGCGGAAAGTGACTTTGTTTCATACTATGTAGTGATGACCAATACTACTTGTTGACATAGTTTAAACAGCATCGTAGCATCACTCGTGAATACCTGAACGGCTACTTGCATGATGCGTTTATATGAAGTTTTATTAGCTTTCTGAACATTTACACACAAACACACTTTGTTAATAGTCTGTACTGTTGACACCGATATTCATATTGACGCGGTTGACACGGTTCAGGTCGTGGGTACTTAGAGATCTTCATTGCGCGTGTGTATTTCGGTCCTCCGGTGTTACTGAGCATATGGGTGTCTATAACTGCAACGACCGTTAAATAGGACGTGTTCGCGATCACTTGCTCATAAATAATAATTATCAATATGTATCATCAGTTTTTGTTTTCCTCTTTTAGCTATATTCTTATTATTTCTGTGACGTTATGGATTTTTGTTTTGTGTCTCGGAAAGAAAATTTATACTTGTTGCAAGTATGCAGTTAGAAATTTATATTATGTACATACATATATTACGTGTACGTTTGGCAGTTGCCTTTTTTTTACAGAAAAGGATTTGATTAGTTTGAGATTAGATTGCTATTATTACTGTTTTCCTGCGAATTTTTCCTTATTTTCTCACCTTTTAAACCTACCCTGAATTTCCACAATTATCTTAAACCAAAATTAGCCCAATCGGACAAGCCGTTCTCGAGGTTTAGCGACGCTTACGAACGGCAATTGGTTTTTTAACTTTTTATATGCATATAAGAAATAAATTAAACCGATTAAATAATAACATTATATAATAAAATATTATATCAAAGTAAGTATGTAATGTAATATATATGTTATCAGGATTCGTTTATTTGTATTGATAAAAAAATGAACTAATAATGGTTAGGTAGTTCATATTTTTAACGATCGCATATTGTGGATGGTTACCGCGCAACTTATAACAAGCAATTTAAAATAACAAAATTATCGGCAGCGGTTGTTCCCTTCGCACACCGGTATCTGTGTGGTTAATACGAAATCACTAAACATTATATTATCGTGTGTGTAACCGCTATAAATATATCAATTGGAACGAAGGCCGATGGTATTTCGCGGTGTAACAAAGGTTTATGAGACGCGAAGGTCCCATACGAGTGACGATGTGGATGATGTGATTGATGATAGCTGTACAAATTTAGCTCGCCACTTTAACTAAAACCGAACTGGCGAATGCCGTTGGAGACGTGTAATAATTAAAAAAAATAAATTAACACTGTAATGAAAAAATGTCAAAGTTTTAATTATTCGAAAATTCTTTAAGCACTCGTAATCGCCTGAACAGATCGGTTTCAAAAAACGAGTATCTACTGCAGAATTTTCAAAATTAGAACCGCACGCATGCGCATTAATGCATGTGTTTGCGCGGCAAACCCGCATAAGCGCGTACCGAATTCTCGCTATGGTTACAGTCTAGCCGAGTAAAATTCGGTCTTTAGTTACGCTTAATAACTTGAACTCGGCCCATCCCTAGTTTTATCATTTTCACTTCCCTTTGAATGGAGTTCATTACTTTTCACCCTTATTTGACAGGTATCATTATTTAATGTAAGCTATATGGGACAAAATATGTACTAGTAGAAAATTTAAAATAGATTATCATTTTCACATATCCAACTGATATTTAGATTCCCTAAAGGAGCCAAAAGCCAAGGAAGCCAACCCAAAGTACCTAAATGAATCATCAAAAACAAAACAGAACTCACTTGAAAATATTTAGCACTAGGCGCATCACCCTCTAGCTTATTCCTGAACGCAGACAGCAACCTCTCAAACGGGTTCCTCACAATTATCATTTTGTGGTAGTTCTCGAGCATGCGGTCTCGGTCTTCCTTGGACACTGTGCTGAGGTTCCGGAACATTCCAGGCGAATGGGCCAGACTGGCCGGTATTGCCAGTACATCTGTGTCGTTCCATTTACCCGATAGAATCATCAATATCCTCTTCCAATTCGTGCAGGCGACCTGGCATAAGATTTTAGTATATAGCATAATAAATTCATGGTGTATCGCAACCTAAGTGGAAACAAAAACTTATTAAACAGACATTATTATTATTACATCCCATTTCAGGGTATGATCCAATCTCAATTGCAGGACACCTACACCATAAACAATCATACTGCCCTCGTCCAGGCGCTTGGCAGACATGGCTTTTTTAAAATTGCACCCTAATTACTTAACATAGCACACTGCAGCAGACAAAACTGTTAAGCATAAATTATTCTTAATGAGAGAATCTGGCCACTAGTGATTATTTTGTACACACAGCTCAGAAATAAATAGAATAACCATTATTATATCAGATGTTATAATTATAATAGACAGTTGAGTGTAACTGTAATTGGTGCAACTTTTGAATAAAAGGATACATCTATGAATAATATAAATTCAATGACAATTTAATTCCATAATATAAGTCCATTTGAGATGGGAAGCTGGGATGATTAAACCAGAATTAATATACACGGACATCGGAAAGGGTTATTTCAATTCCAGTTGGAGTTCATCAATCGTGCACTGACATGTAAAGTTTAAAAAAGTGGTAATGAAACACTAATATGATTAAATACACCTCAATTGTAATTTGTTACTAGACTTAGGCTGTTATTAGCTTTGAGAGCTTGCAATGATAAGTACAGATCAAATTATCTATGCCCAAGTTCTTTTTTATTCCCATTGTTTATTTTCTATCTATAGACAAGAGAAATTACATTGAATGTATTGATAATCTACAGCATTTGTAAAAAAGACTACCGGGACTGCGAAGAAGTGGAATGAAAAAGGAGTACAACCAGCCAGCTACACTCAAAATATAGTGACCTTATTAATTTGTATTATATTATAATTTAATCCGGTTATTTGATTATGAGAGGCTGCAGGTCCAAGAGTAGTATTTGTAACAGAGAGTACAAAAAATTGAAGAAACATCAACTTTTCGAATTGATGTTATAAGTAAAACCATCAATGGCTTATAGACTACAGATGCAGCAGAAAAAATACAAAACCAAACTAATGCGTCAACAGTGATGAAAATTACAGTGGTTCACCTTGACAAACTCACCTTTGGCACGTAGCAGTACAGAAGTTTGTATTCATCGTTTACCAGGATGTGTTCCAATTGATTGGGCGACAAGTCGTCTAAAGTCGATTTGATAGGAAAACGGTTACAGGTGTCCTGTATAAGCTCCTGCCGCGCTAAATTCAATGATTGGGTCAACTCAAAAGAATGATCGTTCGACGTTATATCGTTATCTAAGCCACTGGCACACAATATGCTAGCAAACAGAATCAAATAGCAGCTGGTAACGTGCATTTTTAGCCATAGAAACTAACATCGGGGTGAAAACTTTCTTCGGTAAAATACCACAGGCTACGATTTTAATTTAGGACATGCATTAATACCGTATCGTCCACTGGGTTATTAATTTTTTAAATTAAAATACATTTAGTTTCAGTGATGACACTAGTAAATAAGTATGATGATAATTTTAAAACAATTTATGTTCTCGCGGAAAACTTTTTACGAGTAGCCATTACACACAACTTTAACTTTACGCATTGACAGCACTACTGACATACAATGCAAATAGTTGATACTTGATAGTATGTTACTGAATATTGCCATCTAAAACATCGACCAATATTGTAAAATTGATATTGTTGTTCGTATATTATACTGTAGTATTTCAATAATTGTTGACATAACTATTATTCATTATGCTTTACAATTGTATTTCTCTGTAGAATATTTACTGCTTTAAGTCATTTTATAACCTTGTCTTGATCAGACTAACCGAACGCAAATACACTATAAACTACTAGCGGGAAATAAAACACTTTTCTATTATTTTTTAGATTTTGTCTTCTCGATCAAAAGAATCAATTAACCATTAAAAGTTTTCATTACCATAAATTGTATTACGGTATTGTGTTTAGGAGTTTAAAAAAATATCATAATTTTTTTTGATGAATTAGTATTTTTTTTTTGGTATGAATTTTATATAATGACGAGTTTCATGAACACTGGGAAGTCGCTAGCTAAAATTTGCATTACATTGTCGTGAGCACAAAAACAAAGTAGGTACCATAGTGACAGTTTAATAGCGTTTCCTGTGAAATTAGTATAAATAAAACAGAAGCTGAATAATAAAAACCTTTTATTATTATTTCCACAATACATAGTTTTGTAACTTTAACGTGCGTTATTATCTAGTTATTGAAGACCTTTCTCAGATACCAATTTTTCTGGCATCTTCGATCCTAATTTCTCCGGAGTCTAGAAATTAAAACATATTTATACATGTTACATAACAGTGACTTATAGTATAGTAATGAACATCAATAATTGTAAGTAAAGCTTTATAAACCTTTCATACTAGATAGTTCGATTGTTTTATTGTATTTTGTCTAGCATAAACAAAATTGTCTTCACAAAGAAACTTATTATATCACAATCCGGATTTAAGTAGCGTAGTTAAAAAATGCTCAGAATTCCTGCAGTGGCGGGAAAGACACGTGTGCAACAAACAGATGTCAAAACATAACCTTACTTACTTACCCTTAGATGCTGTATATAAAACACCTGATGATATTGATGTATCACGGCAAAGGCCTCTTCGGCTACAGCCAGCTGGTTGTTCTGCCAAGCTAACACAGCCAGACACGCCCACAGGGTTTCATCCTCCACGGTACGACAAAGCTGTGTACATATACAATAGTACAGAGAATATTTATCCCACTATTTAGGCTATTTGCCGAATGTAAAATGGAATCACATTTTTCAGTATATTATAAATACAAGTTGGAAATGGTACATGTAACTACGAGGAACAATTGTGTGATGTATGCAAGACACGATCAAACATTTCGTTCAATATCGCTCGGAACGTAGTTACCGTGAACGTCTTTAGTCTCATCTAGGGGACATAGGACCTTACTGATGATAATAATGATCGAGTAGCTTGAACGTAGTGCAATAAACATTCATGATGGTAGACTATGGCCTAAATCTCTCTCACTATTATGACAGGTGACCCGGTCCAGCAGTGGACCAACAAAAAAGGGTCGGAGAAAAAACATTCATAAATATTTTAAAATAAGAATGGTAACATTTTCCCAGAATTTCATATACCTGTAACGCGGCTTCCCACATATTAGCCGCGACGTGCTTCAGTAGCTTTTCGGGGAAAGGCGCAATCGACACGTGCAGCAACGAGCCGTTGCCGCGACAAATGCAAGCGACGCCGTCTTCTACGCTCATTAGCGTAGGATTTCGACCAACGTCGCTACAAATATAAACTAAATGATAACAAAAAATGCGGGTATTTGGACATATTTTTATCAGCTTTATGACAATAGAAAAAGTAATATACGTCTATGGCAGTATGATCACTACTATGAATCGAAAAGGATTTTTTATTAAAACAATTTTTGAGTAAGTGTGAGGGGTTCGGTTGTAGATTTGTCGATCACTTCACAAATAGAAACACACCTTATTTCCTTGCTCACTGTAGTGAGTGCTAGCCAGTCGGGTTGAGTGGCTGCTTTGGGACAGCACCAGGCGACTACGGACTGCCCTCGCAGTCCCACTAACAGTTCCGTTTCTGCACTCCAAATTATACTGCGAACTTGAGACCCTGAGACAATCATATTGGAATAATTGAAAACATGAATGTTTATTTTATTTGTTATTGTTGTCATGTTATTATTGTTGTTGTTTACTTGATATTCTAGTCTTCAAAATGTTGTTTCGTAATTTTCTTGTAACTTACTAATCAGCACTGTTGGCATTTGATCCAGGTTGCGGCAGTTACGAGAAATAAAAAGAAATGTCGCCAACTTCCACGCAACTATATTGTTATGGTGGAATTATCATGGCTTCGTAGCAAAAGTGCTTTATATTTTTGGAAATGGATAACTCGCAAAAATCTTACCGAGCTTCGCAAACTTCGACTTTGAATCCTTAACGGTGACAACGTAGAGGTCCTTGTTGTAGTCCAACAGCGCTAGTTGTCTCTCGCTCAGCGGTCCAGTTTGGCTCAGAGCCACACACGACACGGTCATCTTGTGTTGGAGCTTCGTCACCGTGTTGTCTGACGAGCTGCGTACTATCAGACCGGTAGGAAGGTCGAACACTTGGATCACTGTTTATGAAGAAAGTCTTACGTTATTACTATCCAATTATTTCAATTGTTACGGTTACCGTTATTGTTAAGGAGGAGATTTCAGGAAGAGATCAACGAACACAACACAACTCAATGTGTGCAGGTTGCCTCACGATGTTTTCCTTCACCGTTATATCATCCAAATATAAAGTTAAAAATATTTCATTATAGTAATATATCATCGCCTAGTAAATTTATTCTTACATTTCCGATTGCCCTGGTCGATAATAGCGAGCGCATCAGGTCCAAGGGAGACGGCAGATCGCCCGAGGGTCTCAGGGCGGGAACCACAACGCGGACTCGCCAAAAGCCTTCCCATATAGCTGTATACGGATATACCAGCTCTTTCGACGATGCAAATACATCTGAAGACATACATACATAAAACATCTGAAGATCGTATGAAGACACGTCAATTGACTAAGTACTCAGTACCAGTAAATAAAAGTATTAAAACAGAAGCGTAGGAAAGCAGGTTAATTTATACGCAAGAAATTTAAAATTGGCATATAACGCGATAGTTAAAAGTTATTTAAAATAAATAATTATCACACAGAGCACTTTAAAGTACAGCAATTTTTAAAGGAGATGTTTAAAAAAAAAGCAATTATAAAGATGCAACTTGGCTCAATCTCTTCTCACGTATGCTTCTAGATGATTAAAAAAACTCAATAAAAAAGAAGCCGTAAAGAAACGCAAGAGTAGACAAATACCTTTCAGCCAGCAATATCATACTGATTGTCCCCTCCTTAAGATCGAATGTTACAGGCGTGTTCCATGACGTCAGTTTATGTATAAAGCACTGTTTGACTGTCGCTATCACGAGATGGTTGAATCCCAAAGCGATCTGTATAACCCTATCCGGATAATCCAATTGGTCGTTTTGATCTGTTATGATGTCTCTTATTGAGACTAACTTCCGACCAATTTGCGTGCATGCGTAGTTCTTCCAAGTGTATTCCCTACAAAAAGGTTTAAAAATAATTCAGTACCCTGTTGCAGCGTATTCAAATAGTAATTTAAATTGTGGATAGAGACGATTAATTCGCTACTTTCTATTAGGTTAGATTGCGGTCACATTTAGTTTAAGACGAATAAAAAAATTGTCGGAGAATAGGTAAAAATGGTCGTAAATTACGCTTGATCTAAAAAGCTGCCATTTTCGCTAAGGATCATTTCTAATATTTTCTCATCTCTTCATACGATTTAGGCGTACCAAAAATTTACCTGTCGATTATGTGTGCAAATAAGACTTGACCGTTTGCACAAGCTGCAGCGAATTGGGTCCCATCAGAGGACCACGCGACGCAATAAATGCTTCCCGTGGAAGGTCGGTCGAGGCAATAAGACCACTGAAATCAGAGAGGAAACCCTCAATGATATCCGAGTTTCAATACGACACGTTAAGATTCTTTAAATTGGAGTCACTTACACCGTTAGCGTTGCACAGGCGTAGTAAATTGTAACTACCGATGGTGTACATGTCGCCCGCCGGGGACCAGCTCACGCTGGTTATTGGCTGATCGTGCTTCACGCTTACAGAAATTTGTTGGCCGAATACATCCCAGATCTAAAGTCAATCATTACAAGGATAAGATAAATGGTCCGTAGAGCAGTAACACGCAAATATAATGAATAAAAAATAAATTGAGTAGGTATATTTAAATTTCAATGAAGTTACCTTAGAAAAACCATCCTCAGCACTGGAAACGATAAGATTGTTATTAGCATTCCAAGCTGCGCATAAAATGATTCCTTCGTGAGCTTTCCACTGTGATGGAAAAGGATAATGTAATATCTCGTTTTATGGAAAAAAAAAACCTAAATATATCATGATTGGGATGCAGGTTTTATCAGCGTTGTAAATTAAATCATTGAGGTAACTTTTACAAGTTGCTCCAGAACATATCTCTTTCCCCTCCTCCTTCATCGTTTGAAAATATTTTTAAATCCAATCATCAGACTATTATTACTAACTTCAGATAAAATACAAATTCTATATGGCAATACCAATACTCAATGCTACCAACCTTTGTGACCTTAGTAGTGGAATTCAAATGTTTTATAGTAAGAAAGTTTCCTTTATTGTACAGAATCGCATTACTATCCGGACTCCATATAGCGATATAGCACGGTTCGTCCGACTGCACAACAGTAGAACGAAGAAGACCATTGCGAGACCATACTTTTATAAAACCATCTTCACCGGCTTAAAGTTGGAATTTTTTTGGTTATTTTAATATATTCATTAGTACATTATAGTATATTACAGCTACATACATTATAATACATTAGATTACAGCTAATAAATTATCTGAATTTGTCACGCAGGTTATAATAATCTGCATAAATGTTTATCACAGATACTTTTTGTTTTTTATAGTCAATAGCGGCCAAAGACATAAGCGTTGAGCATCAAATACGATTGGCGATTGAACTGTTGTCTATCTCTTTTACTCTTTTTTAGAGAATGAAAGTGTAAGTACCCTAAAATCCCTGTTACCTGTTAAGAGGCCGGCACCGTCGGGGCTCCATTGTGCCGTTAAACAGGCACCTTGGTGAGCATTCACACTCTTTTCTATTCGCCCGTTATGATTAACGATATGAAACCTGAAGAAACACGAACACCTTTCGTTTCACAATTAAAAAAGTACTTTTACTAGGTTCCTAAGCGAGCTCTGTGTTTGATTATTTTTAGATTTTCAAATAAATAATTTAAATCGTAAATAAATAAAACGGCATTCGGATAAAGTTTCGTATTGATATACAAAATTCGTATTGAAATTGAACACCACATTACATACTTTCCATCTGTACTAGCGATTAGGATGACGTCATGCTGATGTTTGTTACCACCTAAATTGAGCTTAGGAAACAAATGCATTCCTGTTGTATGAACATTTTCTGGGAACGTTGCCACTACCATACATTCGTTGTTTACAAGATTCCATTTCAATAATTTGTGATCATCGCTGTAAAAAATTTGTCACATAAAAACTCTATCAAACGGTCAAATTGTAATGTTTACTCGTAAAAGGGCATACCCGCACGAAAACACATCTTCAGTATTGTTCCAATTAACAGACGTAACAGATCCCACATGCTTAAGTCCTTTAAAAGAAGATATTTTCAATTTCATTGCACTGAAAAATTTGCTTGTTTATTGATGTCGCTGTTGTTTTACGGTTACCAAGGTAAAAATATCGATTAACACAAAGGCAAACATCTTTTTATACAAAGGCAAATTTAAAATACCGTGCTGAAGTAGTGTCTTGTTTACCAACATTAAAAACGAATGACGAATTTATTTATAAAGTATTAATGTGTTCATTTATTATCAATTTTTAATCACCTCTCGTTTTGCCCTTGTCAAAAAGAGATAATAAACAGTAGATTAATTAGTTACAATACAGAAACCTTAATTTAAACCCAATGACCATACTGAACGAAAACTATTTGTCAAATTTGACAACCACTGATCCGAACTAAACGTCATGACAGACAGTCATGTCATTTTATGATATTGTCAATTTTATTTACCACATGGTTTTGATGTCTCGTAGATTTACAGTGCAAAATTGCGTACATTAAATAAAACTCAGTATAGTTATCAGTTATATCCTTTCAACCATAATGTCTGACGTACCCGACTTGAGTTCCGACGATGAAAACTTCGAAGAAGAAGAGTGGCAGGAGATGGAAACCAGCAACACGTCGGTAACGTGTTTATTTTGTCCAAACATTGTCCCTACTATTGAAGAATGTATAGCGCACTGTGAAAAAGTCCACAGTTTCGATCTCAACGCTCTAAAACTGAAGTTTGGTATGGACTGCTATTCTTACATTAAATTAATTAACTACATAAAGACGCACAAACCGAGTTGTAACGATGTTATGTCTGCAACTACAGTGGTATGGGACGACGAGAAATACTTAAAACCTGTCGTAAATGATGAATGGTTAATGTTTGACTTTGAGTCCTTACAAGAGAAGCCAGCTTCTCCTAAGAGTTACCATGCAAACGTTGAGAATGGGTTAGTCACTCTATCTCAACTACATTTCACTGAACTGCAACGAACCATACAATCATTGACAGCCCAATTAAAAGAAAGCCAAATTCATCTCCAAATGGCAAAAGAGGACATGTGTAAAATGCAGGAATCAATGCGTACCGTGTTAGAAGGTGGTTTGACCAATAATGTTGGCGAAATCAGTTCTACAATTGTGAATTGTGTTTCTGATGTGCCTTTAGACAGTGATGAAGGCTATTTCAGTACATATGCACACTTTGGGATACATTATGATATGCTGTCTGATAAGGTTCGCACGGAAAGTTACAGAGATGCTATACTAAAAAATGAGGAGACTTTTGATGGAAAAATTGTACTCGACTTAGGTTGTGGTACTGGCATTCTATCTATGTTCTCGGCGACTGCAGGTGCTAAAAAAGTGTATGCGCTAGATCAATCCGAAGTAATTTATCATGCAATTGATATAATAAGGGAGAACAAATTGGAACATGTCATTAAAACTATCAAAGGAAGACTCGAGAATACGAAATTGGAGGACAAAGTCGATATAATTGTGTCTGAATGGATGGGTTATTTCTTGTTGTTCGAAGGTATGCTGGATAGTGTGATATATGCCAGAGACCACTGCCTCAAACCTGGAGGGTTGTTGATGCCGAATAAATGCACTATTAGTTTAGTAGCGAGCAGTGATGTCGACACACATAAGAACTTAATAGAATTCTGGTCAGATGTGTACGGTTATAAAATGAACTGCATGAAATCTGAAGTGGTGAGAGAAGCCAGTGTCGATCTAGTTAAGTTGGATCATATAATTTCTGACCCGTGTGTTGTACAGGATATTGATATTTATACTTGCACTACTAATGTCGTAGACTTCACTTCGGACTTTAAACTCAATGTTGTAAAGGACGGCTTTGTAACATCCCTTGTAGGCTACTTTGATACCTTCTTTGACTTGCCGCATAGAGTCTCGTTCACCACGGGCCCACATAAAACACCTACGCATTGGAAACAAACAGTATTCTATTTCAGGGATTGCGTCGAAGTTAAAATGGGTGATGTCATCGAAGGCACAATCATATGCAATAGACTGAAAACAGATGTTAGAGGATTGTCAATACAAATAAATGTGTTTGGAAAAACATTTAAGTATCTGCTTAGTTAATTTTTTAGTATTTACTTAGCGGGTACAGTGGAATAATATTCAATATTACTTTTCTATACTTTGTGAGCAAATCGAGGTATGTAACAAGGCAAGGTATCTACCATTTGTTCTATGATGAGAAACAACTTTGACAATGGAATCTTGGATGTATAATAATCATTTGTTTTTTTAATATACAAGGTCATTGTACCTTTATAGTTAGTGTGCATTTTGAAGATTTACATTGCATGTAATGTGCCAATATATGACTGTATTTCACTCTTAAATAAAAACTTGTCAAGGTTTTTTTGGCCATTTGTTGGTCCATTGTGAAGCCAGGAGGGTTGTGGGTTTGGCTCCCACCTTGGCATAAATATTTTTGTGATGCGTCTGTTTACCATAATCTTTGCCCATGGGTTTTTGCCTAATTCGAGATCAGATGCTGGTACATAAACTTGTTCCAAGATATTATTATCAATAGTTATACCATACTACTTTTGGTCTAGACCTCCCTACAGCTATACTTCCATAGAGCCATTGAATGTTAGAAATCTCCGCTCCATGTTAAACCGTATAACCTTTATATTTTGGCGGCAAATAAATTATTGGAAAGTATTTTGAGTATAAAAAAAAAGACTATTATGCTATTAAGAAATTATGTATTTTTTTCAATCGTTTATATGAACAGCGATTAATTAATTAATTAAATATTTAATTAATTGCATATCCAATTTAATCATTTTGGTGCTACAGTATATTTTTATTGACTGCCAGTTCACTATAAAAATAGAAATAAGGTTTGTGAAACGATAAGCTTTGCGGTTATGCAGTTATGTAATGTTATTTCCTGTATGTTTCTTTGAATTACATTTAAAAGTGTATTATATTGAAATCATTCAATTTTGTGTATGTATCCAAATCCTTGTTCAAGGCTTTGCATATGTAATTGTCGATGTACTTGAAAGTTAAGTCACGGATTATATTATTTTAGACCTTCATATAAAGAAACTTTTGACATTATGTATATTACTATCAAAAGTTTCTTTGGTAATCATAATGTAAATATTTGTATTATGTAAGTTTAATTACATTTTCTCTCTCTTGTTAAAAGTCATCGCTATATCTACATAGATGCAATTGGCTTTTAAACAGTAAGTTATAGTAGTGTCATGAGAGGTACAAGGAGAACTATTCGGCTTATTGCTAAGTAAAGTTGGTGTTTGTGAAACTAGCAGCTGGTATGACTGTAATGTTCATATGAAATTAAAGACAGTTTTCTACGAAACTTTTTATTTCATTTTACATATAATTTACATTTACATACAAGTACTAGATGTGTTTGGTACCTATTTATTTACAAGTAGAAAAGGAATAAGACGACAAAGACCACGTCACATTTCACATAATACAGAGAGGAGAGATTGAAAAATGCTCAGACATAGGCTTGTGTGAGAAGGTTTACTTTGCTATTAAGTTATAAATTACAATGATATTATTACTTATATGGTTTGATTATGAAGTTAGGGAGACCAATATTTTAAACTAACACACTTAATTTGTCAAGTATTTTATTATACACTTGTCATTTGTAAAATTAAGTCAAATCAGTTTTTTTATTTTTAATATACATTTAATCATGTATATTTATTTATGTAAGTATTTTTAATGACTTCATATAAATATCTCAAGTAATTAATGAAAATGAAGTAAATGAAAACGAGAAAACCCGAAATGGTGGTTATTTAATATTTAAAACTTTATTACGAGCAATTAAATAGAAAATAAATACTTAATCATAAAATAGAATTACAAAACTCCTATACATTACGAATATAAGTGAAACAGAAATGTATTTGAACGCTACTTACATTTATTGTGCATTAAGTGAAAAATGCAAGAAACTGAAATATGAGGAAATATAAAAATATAGAACACTGGGACTTACAAAATGAACCACATTAAATAGGGAATGTTATACGGTGACAATATTCCACACACATTTGTCTACTAATTTTAAAATATATAATCAATAGTTATTTCATAATAGAACACACGTTTGCAAGCTATTTATATGGGAGCAACAACAATAATATGTATCCCTAAAACTATGTAGAAATTTACATTAAGGCAAAAACGTATACTGAATAGGTAAATGACCGCCGCCGGCTCCTAATGAGCCGCTAAAGTATCTTCAGTAATGTGCCATTAAAAATGTAACAGTTTTTTTATTGTTTTAAACATATGTAGGCATACGTGACACTAGCAGTGAGATAAGGAGATTATAATGCAATATAATATATATATATATATAAATATATATATGTGTGTGTGTGTGTGTGTGTCGGATACATTTTTGCCTTAATAATTGTGCAATATATACCATAAATATATTGATGGTTACAAACATGTAATTAAATGCTAAACTACATTTTTATAAAGCTATATCCCCAATTATAATGGCATTTTAAATCTAACATACTAAATATGTAGACAATTATTATTTTAAAATTTTAAGTACACGCTATAAATATTTAAGTACGCTAAATGCATAATATACAGAATTTATTAAATTTCTTATTATTTATAAATAGACGATAAATATATAAAAAGATCTATTGTAAATTTTTTCTACCATAAGCGTCACCAGTTGGAATTATATCTACCCTTATCATCCCTGAAATTATAGATAGGGACCTTAGTATATTAGTGTGATTATGGATTTGTATTGATATTTAAAGAGAATGGTCCCACACACCTACATGGATACACCTAGGCCTGCGAAATGTAAGAAATTTACTTTTATGATTCACAGTCATGATTTAAATGAATTTGGCATTCTTGGGAAAGACTTGATTGAAATGTGTAAAAAATTACCTATTCATTTTATTTACCTTACTACGTCTTAACGGCGTAAGGGCAATGATAGTGATATTTTATAATCTGTGCCGGTACTCATTTCCGTACAAATGAGATTGTCATGTTCCTATTTTGAATAACAGCGTCTTTCGCTAGACTTCCCATAGTCGAGTTTTTTTTAAATCTAAGCAGATCATGCCAATAGATAGCCTACAGCCTAAGAAGGACGGTACACTAAAACTGAGTCCTTCTGAATAACATCAATATTAAAAATACTTTAAGTGCCCTTATTCGACTACCATATTGTTACTGTGAAACTGACGATTTAATGAAATACTCTATTAGGTATCTCAGCGGCTAATACCTGTAGGTATTATACGTACTTACCTACCTACAGTGTATATGACTGAGTATTTTTGATAAATGTGAAAATAGTTAATAATTGCTAAAACAGAGACAACCATAACAATTGGTAGGTAGACAACCATAAAAATGCGGGTAATTGTGAATATAGTTAATAGTTGGTATGATTTTGCTACACATAGAAAGAAACAGCATAATTAGTTATTATTCAATGAAATTCTACTATATAAATCTACATACATTAATGTCTATCTATTTAAATCTAAAAATGAGATGATATTTTAATATACAAATATTTTTTTCTTTAATAACATTTGGTCAGGAAATATCAGATGTCCAATACGATCGGAAACATTAAAATTAATAAGCGTAATTTTATATGGGTTAATATTAACACTAAGTATTAATATAGCTACATTTATATCTATTATACAAAAATGATTAATATTTTTCATTAGTTACATAAACAGACGTAAAGATCAATAAAGATAGTACGATTAAAAATAAATATTCGCATATGTATTTTGATATAAATATTAATTTGCTCCATAACCAGCGATTATATGTACAGTTTACATTCGGCTCTTATTTTCTATGTAAATGATATTTGGAGTAGATATTATATATCAGCACAAAGGTAACTAATACTATTATAATTAAAACGAGACGGTAAAACGAATGGCTAATTATAAAGTACATTTGCAATGGATATAAGAATGTATTCTATGGTTTGGGAAGTGCAACTATTGTATGGCGAGGACCAAAGAGGTAGGTACTATTGAAATAGGGCAAGTATGAAATGGCCCTAGTATTCTAATCGAGCTACTAGCAGGAGAAGCGTTACAAATCTATCACAAATCGAGGGAAATATTAATTCATGTAACGGACACAAGCAATACATTTCATATTATACATATAAGTACTTATGTATATAGAAAGAGTAAAGACACATTTGTCGTACATATGACATATTATGTATTATGAATGCACAAATTCTGTACATTAAAATAACGATAATATAGTTCATAAAAATAAAAACCGAAAATGGAACAGAATTCACTTAAACCAGGAAAAATAACAAGAATTGTTCGCTTCTCGACGTAAGTCAAACTGCCTTAGAACTTAAGCAATTTACGAATGTTACAAGGAGGTGCTTATTATCTAACAAGGTTACAATATCAAGGATACAAACATTATACAACTAAGACCTTTACTTATCCAGACGCGACAACTCCATAAATATACTTGCGAATTGATATACGCGATTCGTATATGCTGTGCTTTGTGGTACTAAACCAGGGATGTTATGGAGCTCCGTAACCGTAACCGAAACTATCGGATATCCGAAATAATTACATATCCGTATCCGAATCCGATATAATTTTTTTACTATATCCATATCCAGATCCGAAATTTCATATCCATAACATCCCTGTACTACACTACGTCCAAAAACTTCGCACGAGTTTCAG
>DWUN01000866.1:0-19295 GCA_018249975.1 Passova gellias
AAACAATTGCTTCACGGCAGAAATAGGTGTGGCGGTGGTACTTCCCCGGGCGAACCGTATACAGGTTCTACCACGTTTCCGTGAAGAAGTTTTTTGTTACAATAATTTGTGTTAAGTTCTGATGGGTGTAGATTTCGGTCCACGGTCCTAGCTTCTACCTAAAAAATATAAATAACATTTCCCTAACGCATGAGAAACATGAGAAAACCTTAGATTTCCCCATACTGTTCTCTCAGTTGTAGTATGTCTGCCAATCGCAACTTAGCCAACATGGCAGACTATGGCTACAGATATTCTCGTTACCAGGGAAGAGCCGTATCCAGTAGTAGAACTGTGGAACAACATAGGGTTTGAAAAAAAAGTTATACGTAGGTACGGTTTTTATCGTAAAGGAAAACGACGCGATTCGTAATACCTTGAACTGTTCCACTGTGTGACAGGAACAAATGTTAGCTTTGTACTACAGTTCTTATTAAACGAAACCCATATGCACAACGAAGGTTTACATTTTTAAGTAAATATTTCTGTAAATTAAAAAAAATATTTCGATAAGCCTCCGAGTGAGCCGGGACGTCTTGTACATTTTCAAATAGTCCTTTGTAAAATGCAACACGTAGTGGTTTATCAGGATCATCGATTATTTTACACAAGTGACCTATCTGCGGTGTTTCCGCATTTAAAAATAAAACATTTTAATTAATAAATTCATCTATATACCTTTCTATTTCTATATATTCTATGTGCAGAACATGTATGTGCAGAACGAGCACACACAAGTACAGGTGCCCATTGCAGATCTTGGATACGTGCAACCAACTCCAACTGGAATAGGACTAAAAGTGTTAATAGACCGCATAAAACCGAAACGCAAATTTTATTACTATAACTACCACAATAATAACAATATTAGATTGTTATTAACACCAATTACCAACTGAAGTAATTTACAGTAATAGTCCAGAAATTGAGCGGCAGCGGGACTTCTGTCTGTTACCTGCTCTTTGTTACTCTCTTCACATAAAAACCTCTTTCTGTGGTGTTTTTTTTTACTTTGTCCAAACATATATTGCCAATGCCCTTATCAAATCCAGTTCCGATTTATAGTTTTTCTCTAATCTAAACGTGAAATTAATGCTTGTTCCAATTATAGCCACTACACTAACAAATATTTTTTGTAGATAATATAAATAGACTCATAGAGACTACAAAACAAAATTTCCAGTACATAATATACCTACCGTGTAATTCAACCCTGATCATAATAAAAAAAACAATATTAAAGTACTCATGAATATGATTAATAATTGTATTTTCCAATTATATTTTTTTAAAGTAAAATTTAACTTAAATGTAATGACATGACATTTATTTTATTAAAAGCGTTTGGTTACACGATTACAAAGAAAATAGCTTTAGCAATATTAAGAACCAAAATAAAGGTCACATAAAAATGTCAGGCGCTTATAAGGCTAACTTGTAACGTGCTTTCATTTTAATTTATTGTCATAACTATTTTTTTACGAGCTTTTCCTGTTGTTCCTTTTTGGTATAATGGTAGAAAAAAATGATATTTCTTTTTGAAATGCGTGCACGTACTGTTTATTTCTATTCCCAATCGCGTATAATTTTGGATTTTGCATTATTAGCACAATTGACATTGCACATTTGACTTTTATTTATTCAGCAACTCCTGTTAGTTAAAATATATTACGGGGCAGCCTTTTAGATAACATAAAGCTCCACGCACTGTACTATTAATCGTTACGGGTACAGGAAGGCAAATTTGACGAAATTTTATCTTCTCTAATAAACAGATAAAAAACAACTGCCAATTAAGTAACGAATACTAAATCAGCGAAAAATAGTTATGCCAATAAAACAATTTTTTATTATCAATATATTTTATTTCCAACAAGAACCGATGGGTACTTCAGAGACCCGCGAACTATTAAAATTCAAAACAATAATTGAACATAAGAAAATAATTAATATTCATTAAGTCAATTATACGCCTGCCAAAATAATGAGAGACGAATTCTCGCTCCTAGTAATATAGAGGCTACTACACTAACTGTTCTACTTTTCTAACTATTCATACGCTGTTGAGGCTATTTGAGGTTATAGAAAATGTTCTAACACTGATGATTTACTACTATGTACATTAATTTATTTATGTGATAAGAACAGCAAACGCACAGGCAGTGGAAGAAGATATTTAACAGGACTATATTAATAGAATTGTATGTTTTATTTAGTGGCTTTAGTAACAGTTCACCAGTATGTTCCGTGCGAAGATCCCTGAGTCCTTCAACAGCGAAGAGGAGAGTCATCAAGGGGTTTTACTTTAGTTTTAGTATCACTAAAAAGGTATTCGTTATTGACAATTTTTCGTGTATTCGTCAGTAACCATATTTACAGGAGTAGGACTGTTAGTAAAAATATAAAGATTTAAACGATTTTTATTTAACATAAAAAAAATATTCAAGGAACATAAGGAAGCCCCATGTCCAATTTCCTCATTGTCCATAGTACTGCATTTTGTATCTTCTACTCAGCACATGCGAGGCGCACGTACGCTGACGACGTTTACCTACAGCTCGAAGTGTAGATGAACAATTCCAATTAGTTATTTTTGGCGTATTATTTTGATCACATATCTGATGATGCGTAATGCGAATTGAATGACCTACTTTTTATTGACTGTTTCATTTTATTAATATCTTCAGTACTTGCCTAACGCCAACAATTTTTACTTTAAGCCAGGTTTATACTTATCCCTTGTAACAATAGTAGTATTATGGGTATTGAATTTTTCTTGTGATTAATTTCAAATTAGATTTATGACCACGCCTGTCGGCTTTATTTCACTAATAAACGGAAGTATAACAAAATCAAAGACTAATAAAACAGTGAAATAGGTAATGCTGAGCATCGCCCGGATATCTGAGTATTATAACACTTGTAGATATTTTTTTAATAATATGGCCAAGCGTTTGGTTGCAATCTCGCCTGATGGTAAGCGAAGATGCGGCCTACGATGTAGCACGCTCGTCTAAAACATGATTATTCACTCTTGTTTTAAATAGAGCCAGGTTGTACTTCTCGGAAATCACTTAAATTGTATAGGTAGGTACTATGTAAATAAATAAATGATGAATTGCCAAGAGACAAGCAATTTTTGATTTTTCTTATATACCATTACCCTGTTGGCTTTGGATAAACATTCCTAGTATAAAAAAGTAGATTGTGAACAATTGCTAAATATTTATTTAAACAAACAGCGTTAAGTCGTTTTCATAGTTATAAAGCATAAAGAAGTAATATCCCAGCAGTTTGCACAAAAGCAGTTTTAGCTTAGTACTTAGTTTTTAAAAATACAGTGCTAAGGACATTTAGTGACATTAACAACTCGCGATAATAGAAAAACATCATGAGAAATATATCATGCTTTCGGAGTGTTGCGAAGTTTTCCAATCCGCATTTGACCAGCGTGGTAAATAACATTCCACACAATGGACTAAAAACAACAACAATATTATGTAAATCTATTATGTGTCTTACGTTACTCGAGGGATTGTAAAATCCGAGTTGCTTGAACAATACGAAATATCAAATGGAATTGATAAAATATGGTAAATGGAAAAGTATTGCAGATATTTAAAATAAAAATAATATAAAAGTTTTATTCCAGTAACCCTGGAGCAAGAAATTGGAATAAGCGTTTAATTATGAAGTTTAGTTACTAGATCCCTAGAATATTAAAGTTCACAACACTGAAATCGAAAAAAATTAAGATTAAAAACGAAATATCAACTGTCTAACGTAATGTAAGTCATGACATACGAGTAACTCGTAAATGTGTAAGTACCTCACACCTTCTAGGAAAATATTTTCGTATAATCTAACTATAAACCAAGTCACCGCTTTTTAAAGAAATATTCATTATTTCCAATCAAAGTACATATTATCACATCATATTTCGTACATCTATTATATTATATTATATAATCTGTGATTTAATTTAGAATTTGAAATTAGAACAGGCATTAGTGCTTTTGATAGAATGAACTGATACAAGTTCAATTTTTCAAAGCATGTTGTTTTGGGTCGAGCACGTGCTCGAAAAAATTGTATATCCGCCGCACCCTGTATAAGTAATATACATACATGTACATATGTTGTGACACAATTATACAGCTTTTACTAGCGCAATAGAACAGACTCGGCCCATTTTGGTTAATCCTGTTCTGTTAGATGTGAAGGCGTATCTTATTTCTTGAAATTGTTACGAAATTTTTTTAAACTTACATATAATAGCAATTGCAGTTTTACATGAAATAAGTAAAGCGTATTTTATTCTATATTTTTTATTTCTATTAATCAAAGTAATCACCCATGCAACCAATGCATCTTTGCCAAAGCATTGGTAGCTTATTGATGCCCTTCTTGAAAAAATCAGCTGGACGGGAAGCAACAAACTCTTCAAAGGCATTTTGTACTTGCCTCTCGCGTATCGAATTTTATTTTCCGAATTGTTTGTCTAACTGCCAGAAGCAAATGCCACTTAAAATTCTGCGCCTTAAGTACTCCTAGTGTTTCCTTGTTTATTGACGTGTCATATTTTATATCTAGTAGCAATCCGTAAATCTGTTGGAGCCAAAAAATGCCAGCCATACCGAGGACTACCGAAACGGCACTAACCCTAGAGTGCGTGGGTCGTCGCCACGCTGCCGCCACTATGACGCATCACCTCCACACTCTGACACGTTGACACGTCAATACCTACCTATATTACATTTCGTGATAACACAACTTTTATTGGTTTCTGTCCTGTTTTATGAAAAGAAATGATAATATACTTATCTTCTTTGTTAATTACATGAATCAATCTAAAATATGAAGATAGGAATATAAATTCACAGTTAACGTCGTTTACTGAATAATCTCACAACTTTTCACAACTTTTCAAACTTGATCGTTTTGATATAAGATCTGGTTAATTAATAAATTGAGGCAGCACTTATTTCATGGTCATCAGAATAATTAGCGATGTTAATCTTGATCTCGTGGCTAATCATAAAATTCATTAGAAATGCATGAAACTATGCGATTCTTATTTTTCAATATACGATTATTATTTAGTGGCCTACGAATTAGAACAGTTATACTTTTAATTCCAAATATTATCAATAACCTTTAATAAAACCAAACTGTAGGTAACAGTTACGTCACTCGTTGCTCGGGCGAGGTATTTCAACAATAGGTCCGTGAATCTATTAAAATTTTATCGAACAGTGAGTATTTTCTAACTTCTAAGCTTCACTTACACATAAAAACAGTTTGTAGACCTGGTTATATTAAAGATATTTTTTCTTTTACACGCTACAAGAACAACGTTTTTACTAATAACTAGAATAGATACTACATCAATTACAACACAATAATTAGAATACACATTAGACCATCTATGTGGAACCAGTGATTAATATTCGTGTAACTCATTCGCTTATTTAAGTGCAAAGTTTATCTTACTAACGATAACTTAATTTAAAATGTTTATATTTGAAACAATTGGAACACATTTTATTTACGTAATAAAATTATTTGCCGTTCATGTTTCTTATTTTTAATTGCATACCTAACAATTTTTCTACAATATTGCGTATCTAAAATGTAAAAGGCAATTCTTGTACATCCGAATGATTAGCTTTAATTGAAATAGAATCAATAGAATTCCAACAAACATTCCAAACGTAACTATCGAGAAGATAACTGTTCATGAATCCGCAGGCAGTGAAGGCGCGTTGTCGATGTCGCAAGACGTTCGCGTGTGTAGGTGGTATGCAACGGTGTTTGGACGGCCGCGACCCCATCCCATCAGCCGGCGAGTCGGGCTAGCAATAGCGAGTCCAGGCCACCACTAGTAGTTCACCATAGAGCGTCGCGCGCGCTGCCGGCTGCTTTCCGCTCAGCGAACCCATGACTAATGTCCCCGCGGTTTTCCGTAAACGTAAAATTTTATGCCATCTTGCGACAAGGTCTCCCGAGAACAATATTGTGTAAAGTTTATTGTGCAATCGTCGGCTGCCGCCGTTCCGCCGAATTTCACGTCCTAAACTAATGTACGTACTTTGTTTGTGTAGGCGAGCGCGAATTCATTACTTAGTAAATCGATCGCTGGATAGACAAAACATAATTTCTGTTCAGTTTTCATGTCAAGGATACCGAATGACAATATGGTGTCATTAAAACGACCACATATGTTTAGGTTTTAACCACAATATCGTTCTCATTGATTTTATAGCTTAAGGAAGTGATAAATAGTAAGTATATTTTTTACACATTCGTGTACATTACTTACAACGTCTATTTGCTACTTAGATTCAAATATTTTATGTGTCACATCGTTCCTATTTAGTTAGATATGCCGTAATGGAATCTATTAAACATCATATTCAAGAAAATAACATTCAAATTAGTGTTGAAGAATTATTTTATAGCCATTATTTGTTTTAATTCCTGGCGTGATTGTATAATAATGATTGTTAACGAAACCATTACAATAAATATTAAAAACCCATTTCTGTATGTTCGTTTAAACAAAAAACAAAAATCAATAGAGTAAATCAAAATAAGATTTTTTTTGCACATATTTATTTATAGGTTGACGATCTTGTTATCACCAAAACCCTGAAATACCTTCATTAAGTTATAAACTGGAAGTAACCAAGATTTTGATTAGATTTAATAGTAAATGATTTTCAAAAACGCTTTACTTTGTTAATTCTGTTATTACATTAAGCAAGTGTTAAGACGCTATTTAAATAAACCATACTGGCATGGGAACAGAATGAATCTCTTTAATTTCCTACTTTGGCCTTGAGTGCGTGACACAAGCTAGGCAGTGATATCATCTTAGTTACCGAGTACACAATAAAATATGAAGACTTATATATTAATTCTGAAGTCGAGATATTACGTAATTACAATAAATAGTTAACCTGGAAATAAGAAAGTGACGTTACTTCGCTTCGCAACGATCTTCATTGCATATCGAATTAAAAACTTACGACTGACGGTTTGACAACAAACTCGTAAGTCCACCACTCCGCATCGAAACAGAGTGCGGAGGTCGCCGGCTAACGAAGTAACTAGTGAAAATTTCAACACCGTCAGCAGGTTGATCAAGGTGACATTTATTACGTTAAAGCCTTCTTGTGACGTTATAGAGTACAGTGATAAAAGTATGACTGACAGATGTTATGAATTCAAAAATAAATTCTTGTTTTGTATAAATGTTCTAGTAAAACTTTTCGTGCTTAACAAATGGTACGTTTATTGCAATGAAAAGATTAGGTGTGTAAAGTAACGCTTTTAAATATTAAACAAGATTTCCAATTTAAACATAGTTGTAATTGTTATCTTAGTAAGGTGTTTAACTGGCGATAAGATATTGTTCTCCAGAAAAGCACATTACACCTTTACTTCAAATTATGTCTGCATATTAAATTTCCTAAAAATAAGAAATGTAGATAATGAAATAGGTATGTATAAACAAATAAATTGCATTGAATGTTATCTTGCTTGTTTATTTGTAAACTATTGTGTGACAAAATGCTTTACTAACAGTCGATTAATTCATTTACCTAGGTACTCATACTCATATGGACTTATAAGAAAAACACAATTCTTAAATTTATTTTTATCTTGAGTATTGTGAATTTAAATAATTCACAAACCGTGTTTAGTTAGAAAAACGTACGGACCAGTTTCAAAACAGCATGACATGGATTACACAGCCAATAGTTGTTAAAGATTAATATTTGATAATAGTAACAGATATCAATGACAATAAATATGTTTTTATTTATTGTCATTGATATCTATCTAGATTAGAAAGGATTGTAGGAAAAGAGAGATTTGGAGAAAATACTCAATATTTACTTATACCTAATATCGACCGTATTCTACGAGTATTTGAGTATCTTTGTTCTTATGATGATGAAGAGTTACATAAAAAATGTAATGCCTACGTTTCACAAAACAAAAAAAAACTAAACCTCATCATTATCTATACGAATTATTGTTTGATTGTAATGATAAAATGATTACATAGTCCCAAAATCCTATGATAGTGATGTCATTATATTGTTACTGTCAATCATAATGTTAAATATTCAATGTACCTATCACAAAATAAACAAATAGTTATTCTATATAAATGTAAGATTTAACTAGAATAACAATTGATATAGAATAATATAGCAAGCTGTTTTACCAACGATTAGGTCTGCCGTCTGTAATATGTACCTACAAGTATGAGCTGGAAATATATATAAGTATATTCTTTTAACCTCACAAATAAATCAAATATACGAGTATAATACACACGGTTGTACACAAGCATACATGTAATAGTTATTTTCCTGTTTGATTGACTCATGAGCACGGAGTCTCAAATACTGTAAGCTAGAAACGAGCAATTTGAATACTAGGTTTGTTTATTTTTATGGCAACCTTACTTACGTACATAGACCAGCGATAATCTATTCAGTTTTAGCAACGCACGGATCGTCTTTTAAAAGTTGAGTATTTAATTGCCACAGTAGCTTGATATAATAAAGACTTCGTTTTGCAATCATGCAACTTCTAAGATAGTCTCTGTGGAATTGGTCAAATTCTATCGCGATTGTTATCATCACTTCTGCCCACAGATGTCCATTGATGAATGTATGACTCCGCCAAACATCGCCATGATTGACGGTCCTCTGCTTTTTGGATCTACTGTCCCCCTTGCCCCAACTTACTATACAGCCTAAATTTAAAAAAAAAACTTTACAAACAAAAGATAAACGTTTGTAACTTAAAATTATAATAATCATTTTTATGCTCGTAAACGTGGCTTCTTAAAATAGGTACTATGGTGCCATTACAAAATACTTAAATAATATACACTAGTATTCTCCTAGTCCAGTCTATAAATATGAATATTGTAGGTAAAAATAAATTAAAGTGCATACGATGGCTGAGCGTTCGCGGTTTCTCGGGTACCATACTTCAGCGGTGAGGTATGAATAACAAATATTTTTATATTAACAGGTGAATGGTTAACTGATTATAAAGCGAAATATAATAATGTAATTTTAAATGTATGAATAGAAAATGTTAACACTATGGACGTTTAATGTTGCAAGTGACGCACCAATGAAAATACTATATTTCTTTATCTTAAATTGCTATTGGTTTACAACATAAAAATACTACTGCTAGTGTCCCCTAATTCTTAACATTTAATGAAATTGACACGAACGCTGTTTAGTCTTTAGGTATTTCATCAAACATTCCAAACTATTTATTGACAAAAACAAATTGATCGTGATGCTTGACTAACTTCAGAAAAACACTCAAGGCTGGATAAGTAAATAAAACTGTTTCTCTAGATATCTATTAGGTTATTGTAACAAATAATATCAACAGTGAATCTCAGTTCACACATTGTACTATTTGACTTTGATTAACATTTGGACCTTCAATAATAAATGTATGTGAAAAGAAATAAAGAACCTCCTAAATTTTTTTTACCTTCTAAGATTTTTTATTGATTGTGAAATATCAAATGACCATAAACGTTATAGATAGTTAAATTTACTGCTAACAATGACACCTAGAAAATAGGTAACCTCAAATAGAACTAGAACTGTAGGTACCTGAGGTCACACAGATGCACCATGTGGCTTTATATAAAGTGCGAGTATTTTTTGAGGTTAAATATTGCACTTTTTCCAAGACACTCATAAACAAATTTATTATAAATAGAGTTACATCTGAGTTGGGACGGAAGGTCATCACATTTTTAGTGGCATTTCGTGACTGAGTGACTCTTCACATTAAATTTTTAATTTACAAAAACGGATAGAAATTTGGAAGACTCATACTTGTGGCAAATTGTTTATCGTCAGTTCTTGTTAACGCAAGCATTCACTTTTGCTTCAAGTACAATATTTCTCATCGGTTTTATGCTCGTAACTATTATAGTGATACAATCCTCGTAACGTTTGTATTACATAAGGTCACGTAAGAACAGCTCTCTATATCAAAAATTTCCGAATCTCTAAGTCAAACTACAATGGCTTTGTATTTTATTGAAATATTAAATTACAACGATGTGCTGTAATCTGCTGGCAGGTTAACATGACCACCTGAGTCAACAATTGGTATCGTATCACTGTAAGATATTAATTTCAACTGTCGGAATAGGTAGATATGCAGCTATCTTTTATATTTACAAAATGACGAATAAATTAAAGAAGCTTTTGTTACTTTATTTAAAGGTGGAGACGATATAACCGGAGAATAGTACTAAAACAAAGGCAATGCATTATGTCGGCAACGTAAATTGGTTACACCCTAGCATTCAGTTCATCGAGAAAGAATTTAGAGAATCGTTCAAAAACCCATCGACATTACACTGTAAACTAATATCATAAAATATTATACACCAACTGATTGTCCCTAAGTCGAGATCACTCCATTTCCACATCGAACACACCGCCCTTGCCCTTTTGCATAGAAATGCTTTAATTCAACTATCAGCGGTTTAGAAACATTATTATACAAGGCCGCGACGGTAACTATTCGTATATCAACTCGCGCGTTTCATTGAATATTTTATTAATCACCATATTAGTACTATAAGAATGAACATTGTGGACTAACATTACATCAGCCACGTTACATAAAATACTTAGTAGGTAGTAACCTAGGTACTTATATGATGAGTATGTAATTAATTGCTTTAATATTTTTATTATGGTCCTTGACTCTTCGTCTTTACATCCTTTATACAAACGTCGGTTGTTTGGTAAAGGTGACAATGTAATGTGCCTTATTTAACAACTTTGGATAGCCCCTTATGTGGGTTGGCTCGATTTGACATTTTTTCTTAATTGTTCAGAATAGACAAAATTAGATTAAAATAACTATATTTAAAATATTATTTACCTTTATGTATAATAAGAAAATTAAGTCTTATTGAATTAAGTCTACGCATTTTATGTATCTGTTGTACACATTACAACAAATATTTATAATGTATTGTAATGTGGGGCCCTACCCAAGCAAGGAGCGAGCTGAGTCAAGCAATAGGAGATAAAAATCCGGTACAGTGAATCGCAGACGCAAGCGAAGTGCGGTACGTGGACCGCTTTATACACGCTAGAGTTACATACATATTATTCATAATCATCAGTTCTTATATAGAAATATATATTTCTGTTACATCCAGTCAACTAAGACTGAAAACGTATCGACAACTACTTCGCGAATATTGCAAACTTTACTACAATGCGACTTGACGGAGCCTTGACGTATCTCAACTCTCTAATTATACAATTATATTATATAACAACCGTAGGTGTATAAATTAGACATTAATATTAAGCAGATGCTGCTTGTTATTGAATGAAAATATAATAATTAATAACATTTACTTTACAGAATGGCGCCAGCACAGAAGAGCTTCGACGTTATCAACGATCCGGAATTAAAAATGGAACTTTTAAAAGACAAGTACGGGTTAAAACATAGTATGAAGCAATATGACAATAATAATACTATGTTTGAAGAAAATGAAAATTTATGTGAAAAATTGCATAGCGATATAGATTTCGACATAAGCGAGTACGAAGCTATGGAGTTTGCGGCTCAAATAAGATGGCCTGATCTATTAGTACAAATGTCGCTGCATTTAGCTTCGATTTATGGCCTGTATCTCATCTTAACGAACAACGTTAGCTTTCTTACGACAGCATTTGGTAAGTACTTACTTGTTCATTTAAAGTATTTGAAATAGTATTAGTAGCAAAATTTATTTTATTGCCGATGATATGAAATTTATTACCTTTGACAGATAGTAATAAGTCTGTTACGAGCTTAAAGAAGTTTGTTTTGATGTCGAGTCGGGACAACGGACGTTGAATAAATATTTATCTATTGCTATACCTACTTGTTGTAGAAAGCCATTAAATCGCACATGTTACGTGCACAGCTGAACATGAACTGTTTATCAAAAAACAGGTTCGCTGTCTTTAAGTACACTTTAATATTGCACTTATGTATATGTCATCAGTAAAGCAGTGATATCCTGGTGGTTTGAATGTGTCTCACTCAGTGGGTTCAAATCCTGGTGTGCACTTCTTATGCTCTTCTTCTTGTGCACTTATTAACAGTTAAATCTAATTTACTATAATGGTAAATGAAAATATGGTGAGGAAGCTTGCAAAACTATGGGTTGTTTATAGTGTTCTCTGAGGAGTGAAGTTTGACAATCTGAACTTGGTCACCATGCTTGAATATGAACTTCAATCTTCTAGTTATGACAGGAAACCTTTATCCTATAATGGAACAAGAAAAAAGGATTTTGAGAAAATGTCATATCGCTATGAAGGGAAGGAAAAAGGGAAACCTGTAACAAAGAATAGCGACGACTACACGGAGAAATGTAAAAGAAACTGTCTAGAAATTAGATGATATTTTCTATTTAAATAAATCTATTAATTTATAATCACTTTGAATCATACACACAAAGAGTAAGAAAATAGAATTTTATCAGGGTAACCTTTATTTGTTGTTTTACAGCATTTGTTACAATATACACCTCGGGCTTGGGCATAACAGCGGGTGTCCACCGACTATGGTCACATAGAGCATACAGAGCAAAGTTACCTCTCCGGATACTTCTTGCTCTGCTCTTTACTGTTACCGGACAGGTAAACATGTTTCTAGTGTTTCTATTTTTATCAAAAATGCACATGTAAGCGATTCATTTCCCTGATTAAATCATTACTTAATTTGCTTTGTATCACAGCACCACTTTATTTGTAGGTACATAGAATTATTATTCACCGCTAAAATTCCACATCGCTCACCATTGAGGAGGACAATATCAATTGCTAAAACCAGCTAAAAAATGTATTTTACAAACAGTTCATTAGAAATAATATAACAAACAATTAAATGCAAACGGTCCTCCTTGAAACATAGCCGTTTGTAAATAGAGTCAATTGCTCCTGTTGACCCTTGTTACTGGAATACGAGAAGACATTTCTGGATATGAAATAACATTGACTTTTAATATGTTTGTGTCAATCTTTCCACTGAAATAAACATAATACATACTCATCAACTTTTTTATGCATATAAATACTCAGTAATTTCATGAAAGCGAAAAATTATATTTCAGTCTTTAGTGGATAACGTCATCTTCCGTCTTATAAAGCCGGATAATCACATTCTGTTTTTCAACAGAATATATCACGGTATCAATGTATCGTTAAAACCGGATCTTCATTTTAAAATACTTATAATTATTTTAATTTTCAGAGAGATATATACACATGGGCTCTAGACCATCGAGTACATCACAAATACTCGGAGAGCGTAGCAGATCCGCACGATGTCCGCCGAGGGTTTTGGTTTGCGCACGTGGGCTGGCTAGTGCTCACCCCCCACCCTGCCGTGGAAAACCGACGAGCAGCACTTCGGAAGACTTCCTTAGATCTCCTCGCAGACCCGGTCGTTAGATTACAGAAACTGTAAGACAGAGATTTTGTCAAATGTATTTGAAATAATCGGAAGTTCGTGTGCCTTACGATAAGTTTTAATTTTTTTTTTCCAACGCACTAAACGCACTAAAACTATATAGATAACATATTTAAACATAAGGCAAATAAGTTCTATTAAACAATGTCGACAATGGAATCTTATGAACTTAAATTTTTCATCGGATATAAAGATAAAGAAATAAACGAATTTCCCCGTTATACATTTATTTCAAAATTGAAAATGTCCTGTCGGCCCCAATACTTTATTTATATATCTTGGAAAAGGCTGAGAACGGTTCTTGAATCGTTGTAAATGTAAAATTAATTTCAAACGCAAAAAATTAATCACGTTTTTGTTATGTAAAAGTTTGCTAGAAATATGTTTTTAAGATTGTTTCAAAAGCCCTGTAATTTCAATTTTATCACGGATTCCTCGTAAATAATAAAACAATCATTTTCATTTCTCTCCATATACATATCTCTGATAACTCATAGTTTTGTAACTTTCCAATTACATCAGGTCCATTAACCAATTACAGCTAAACAATTAATTTCTAGCATGAACTTTGCTTCTTTAGGACTGCATAGAAGCTGACTGAGAACAGTTACTTCAATATTCCATAATTTTAATATCAACGGTGATCATGCTCGACAATGGTTTCTCTACAAGTTTGAAATAGTTAAACTAGGAAAGATAAAAAAATATTGCAATTATATTTGAAAATGTTTGCAGTTAATTGAACATTTTAATTAAGGTCAATTATTTTTTGAAGGCTTACAGGGCAATTTACAAATCGTAGGTTCCTACTTGAAATCCAAAATATAATAAAGAGTACATTCTCGATTAGGTTCGATTGAGACAGGCAACTGTACTTTTAGTTTTAGAATGTATACTCAGAAACGATTATATAATCAATTATATACTAAATCATTTGTCGGAGAAAGAAAACTCATTTTCGTTTGACTTTTTAATTTTTTTTACTGTGCGTCTACTTAAAATGCAGAGACGGTATACAGTAGTATTGTTCGTTTTACTATTATTTTTATAATTAACGTTTTTAATTTGCTCACTGAACAATTAGAATTTTGGATCATCCGTGACATTGAATATGGACACTTCATTGTTTGTAGAATAGATATTCAAAGATATTCCTGATTATCTATTAATATCAATGTATATTTCCAAATACAATTTATTAACATGCGTTATATTTTTTTCCAGAACCTTCATTCCTTTGTTTGCATTACTGAACGTAGTACTGCCTGTTTGGATCCCAATGTACTTCTGGAACGAAACTTTAGTGAACAGCTTCGTTGTGAGTTTCGTCACGAGGTTCACGATCACACTGAACATCGCTTTCTGCGTGAATAGCATCGCTCACCTTTGGGGCAATAAGCCTTACGACAGGTTAGTTTATTATTTTTTTATTTATTATTTTAATTTTCTACTTCGGTGCATCTAGAGACAAAAGTATTGAGCAATCGGTTCCCAAAACCTGAAGACAATAGTCTCAGCAATTAAAGGAAGCTTAGGAGAATCCTGTGTCTAGTAATGGATATCACTGTTATTATACCATCACACCAGGTCCGTAACGGGGCAGGCACAAAGCACTGGATTAATTTAATGGATATAATATAATGGATATGATTATAATCTTATTGAAACGATGACATTATGTTCTTACTTTATAGGCTGAGAACCATGCAGATATGAATGGTCAAAGCGCCTATGGATATTTGCAACACCAACATTTATTTTATTGAACCATTTAATAGCGTTAATATTTAATAAAGTTAACATTAACGACTTAACCTACATAGGTCTATTTGTACTTCGTTCAACATTAACACTTGATTTGACGGGAAAATATGTATGTACACTGCACTTACACTCAAAACCCTCTTATTATTATTCGATTTAATATGCGGTTTCAGATTTATAAAGTCCGTTGAAAGCAAGATGGTGAGCCTGGCCGCGCTGGGCGAGGGCTGGCATAACTATCACCACGTCTTCCCTTTTGACTATCGAACGTCTGAACTAGGAAGATTTAACTGGTCGACAAAATTTATCGATGCCTTTGCGAAGATTGGATGGGCTTATGATTGTATGTTAAATTTTAAACGAAATACTTAGAAAACGAAAGTGCTCCTACATCAGTTTCAGTAGTAGAAAATTAATTATATAAAAAGTCGTGTCAATTATAAGACATCAAATAAATATCAGTTATGGAACATTCCACAGTACTTATTATAGTAGTATTACAATTTTATAACTCCGGCTTAATACATAGAATAAAAATTGTCTCAGATCAGATATACAGAATTAAATGTTTCAATTGTCAATCGTAATAACCCAGAGAAGCTGACTTGTAGAAAGAATTCGAAATCTTGAAATCTTTATAAACGACTAAGCCTTATATGTACATTGTACATATATGTATTAGTAGACAGGTCTGTTCTAGAAAAAATGGCATTGACGGCACATTGATGTCAATAAGAATATATCTATCTTTATCATTAATCATGTCTTAAATTTGTTACAGTAAAAGCTGCAACTCCAGAGATGATCGCCAAAAGAGCCCTACGGACCGGTGACGGCAGTCTTGACACTTGGGATGAAACTGAAGAGCCATATCCAACTTCACATTCTGATTAGTTAAAGGATATCCTCTTATTCACAAATAAATAACGTTAATGTAAGAATATCGTATTCGCCTAACTTATATAATATGTATATTTGCGTGTGATGCGTAGTGTGGAACAAAATGTTTTATGTGTTATACTAAGGTTAAGCCAGGCACTAAATGAACACCAACGCACATATGACCCACCACGTCGCCAAGTTTAGCATTCCGAATTGTTTTTTATATTCGTATATTACCTCTCATACACCATTAGATGGGAAGCGTTACGCTGCTGGCGAGCAGAGGCTCGACACAATAATGTGTGATAACGTTGTCCGTGGCCTGTGAACATAACGTGCTCAGACTTCATAAAATATAAGATTGTAATAATGTATTTTTTTTTTAATCTTGAACCTCACATATTATAAACGTTCAATTTTTATAATATAAGTAATGAATAATGCAGTACCCACACATTATTTGTAACATATGAACATGTAAACACAATTTAACAAAAATGTTCATACGAATATATAATTTAACATAATTTACCAAATAAATAGATATTGAATTTGCTTTTACTAAATATTTGTATTATTATAATTAATCATAAGAAAGAGATGTGGCAACCACTCACAGTCGCTATGCAAATAGGAAAACCAAATCAGTACTGTGGTTGTCTTGCATGGACGCAGAACTGGTAGCTGTACTCCATGTGGGGGTACATATCATTTGAGTCTTGTTAAATAAAGGTATCTTATCTGAGTAAAGGTAATATAATAAAAATAGTATAATCTTGGTAAAGGCATTATAATATCTTATATGTTTTGGAATATCGATCTACAATCGACTTTTAATCGTCATTTTAATTTAAAATGATTGGTCCCAAATTTTTAACAAATAAAATAGAATAAAAAATATATTTCAGTAGTGACCTTACACGAAGTATGTAGATACTTACTTATTTACTTACGCATAGCAAGAAAAGCGTAAAGCCGTAAATCAATCTACATATTTATTTGGAAGTTCATTTACAAAAGCACTGCGCGACCACGTCATACCACCGTTAAGATGTTTTGACGTAATTTGTTATCGTTATTTATTTATCTACGGTAATATATATACTAATAAGTAATAATATGGGGTGTTGCTTGTCTGATGTTAATTTATGTCTATATCCGAGTAAGAATAGATTTATATTATTTGGATACTTTCAAGCGATAAGGAAGTGATCTTGTGTCTATTAAAAAATATGTTTATAGATACAAGATTCATTTGTTGAAGATATAAAAGATATTATCCAAAAAAATTAATGATACTCTTTTAAACGTATTGTATACTTTAACTTCAATTACAAGCATAATAACAATTCATAGCAATCAACAACATTACCAACATTTTCTCCTAATTTCTTAATACAACGACTACATCATTACATACAAAGGTCATTCATACTTAGCTCCAAAAAATATGGACGACGACGAGGGATCACGAGGAATTTTAGAAAATAGCCAGATAAATTTTCAACTTTACTGAAAGACTTAGCACTTAAACTTACTTTGGGCTATTTAAATTTTCGTAAATTGAATTAAAAATCTTCTTAAATATCATTCGAGTTTATTATATAAAGGATTAATTTTTATACGTAATTCACTTTCCCTATTTAAATACTGTTGTTGTTGATGATATAATATTATTTTTGTTTGTAAGGTGCATTCAACATAATGCTATTAATGTTTTTAGATAGCTTACAAAATTTTTTGTAAAATATATTTTTTTCTTTTAGTAAATCATCTATAAATCGCAAAATTTTAATAACAGGGTAACCAAAATGTATGGCATATTTCATTTGGAAACATACTAATCGCTTCAAATGAAAACGTAGTGCAACATCTCAGCAATCCTTATCACTTGTTCGTTTTTAAAAGACTGTTCAGCGATCACGCTTGGCTTATTTTAGCCATTAGAATTAGTCAAGTTATTAATTTATAAAGCCAGCAGTCTACTTCTATATTGTCTCAAAGCTTTCGTTTGCCCTACTTTTTATTTTGCTATAACCAGTGTTTTAATAAATAAACGATTTAATTAAATGTAATAGATCTAACGAACTATCAAATTAAAATGTGGGTACATTTAAATACTGTAAGAATTATAATCATAACCAAATAATCTTATAATTCTTACAGTACTTACAACATCATTTCTGAGGCAAAGTGTAAAACATATTCTTTTAATATTTAAGGCATTAATAAATTAAGGATTTGAATATTATAAACAAACGTACATAAATGATTTTAGAGATTTTCGTTGCTGCGTGTCACTGTTTTTGTCATTTCAGCTACATATGTACATATAAAGAGGTGTATGAACGGCACGAAGAAGGGTGATTATTGCGGTGAAGGGGAAGGGGTGAATACGAATTGTGTATTTTTTATAAACAGTATTTCATAAACAACATTTATACAGACATGTACTTACTATTTTTATGGCTTGTTACTGGCTCTGTCTTTCGGGTTGTGGAGAGTTTGCCCGTATGCGAGTCGCTTATATTACATTGTTAATAAAAACAAATTGATATATTGAAAAATTGTTAATGTTTTAACAAAAATAAATGATACTTCTCCAATAATATATATTTTTAATCCATTTGTTACCCCATAGTTACTTTTCGTATGTGCTTCATCATCTATAGCATGTGTAGTATTAACTTATTACTTAAATTATATTTAAATATTTTTTTAAACAAATCTTTTAACTTCGGCGTCAGCTATACCGGCCGTCGGCGCTAACACTAAGCATGGACTGTATACTTCTGTAAAATCTGGAAATTATAACTTTATTGTTGTAAATATATGTTTTTAATTATTTAAGCAGATTTTTAGTATAATAATTTTCTATATATTGAAATATTTAATAAATTCCGCAAAGCTAAATCCCTACTTTCATTTAAAAACCAAGTCAAAAATCATTATTTACAGCTTTTGTCTTGATCCGTTTCCTTCATCCTTTCCTGGTTATATGTTTCACTGGCTCAAATCGCTACGGTATGCACACTTGTGTTTCTTTTCTG
>DWUN01000867.1:0-19293 GCA_018249975.1 Passova gellias
CCTATATGTTGCCGAGGACTAATAGCTATATAACAAAAATAGTTTCATCAAAATCCGTCCAGTTGTTTTTGCGTGAAAGCCGGACAAAAGACAGACAGACAAAAATTTCAAAATGATTTTTTTTGGCTTGTGTTATTTGTATGATGACCCCTAGGGGTATTTTTTTTAGTTTTCATTCAATGTACAGAATTGAACTATTCTACAGTGTTATTATATGTATAGATAGATAGATATATAACATATGTATTATACTTATATCATTTGATAGTGTGAGTTTGTACAATAGGTACAACGGGGTCGAGAGATGCTTGTCTTGACCCGTGAACGTTGTAAATTGTCGCAGCTTATTGCAATTAATTAATGTTAATCATCAGCTCGCAGATATGAGGAGTAAATAAATGGAGTGCATATAATATCATAATTATATACAAACCTTACTACAATCCCTGTTGAACGTAGAGTGAAGAGTCTTGTGACAAATAGATATCTAACTATTAATACAATGAGACCATTCAATAGTCTAGAAGCTTCGCGACTGCGACATATATGTAAATGTCGCACCTATACATATGGCATAGCAACACGTGGTAAATACTTATGCTGCTGTATTCCGGTTTGAGGGCGTTTTTCCTGTCACGCGGATTTGTTTTCCTGTCATGCATGCGGAACGCTGTATTTATGAAACAAAAGGATGAGTGTGGCACGCATGCAGACGTAAACCAGCGTGATAGGAAGGCCTTAAAGAGTATAATGAACTGATACACTGATATATTGATACATAACACGTCTTTTGGTGTTAGGTAGAGATGTAGAGTTAGGATCCTGAAAGATAGAGAGTATATCAGCGATTGAAACTAAAATTTGTAAACGCTTATTGTCAATATTGAGAAATATATTGTTTTTTTTTATCATGAATGCAGATAATATGAAGGACTCCTAGAGACTATCGGTAACCAGTAAAGTTATATTGGAGTATCACTACATAGTATAAAACAAAATCACTTTCCGCTGTATGTCCGTACGTATGCTTAGATCTTTAAAACTTCGCAACTGAGATTGATGCGTTTTTTTTAAAAATAAATATAGCGATTCATGAGGAAGGTTTATATGTATAATAACATCCATTATGTAGTACAGAAATACTGTTATAACTTATATGGCAGAACAACGTTTGCCGGGTCGGCTAGTGTACAATATAAGAAAGTACGAATACAGACAGCGGGCCGCCTAGGCGCGATACGATTTCATTATGGCCACTCGCTCGAGCTCCGCGTACGTTCACAATTTCAACATCGCAAGTCTTAATTAATTAAACTTGTACTCTGAATTATGACAGCTATTGATTCTGTGACTCAATTGAAACTATATAAAAACTAAATCTTACTACAAACAAAACACTTCGCTTTTCTCAAAGCGTACCGTATAAATTAAATCAATTACTAAGGTGCAGAGAAAAATAGTTTTTTTTAAATACTTATTATTATTATTATTATTTATTATTATAATAATTGTAGGTAGATAACTATGGTTCTGTTTAACCTATTTTAACATCGAAATGAATTCTTAACAAATCAATATTCCCTGGATGAACCTGAGCACTGATACTGTTTCTACATTTACAATATTAGATATTAAGTTTGGAATAAAATATAGATAATTATGATCAAAGACAACTAGGCGATAATAAAGTAATTATGACTTATATATCCATAGTTGGTTTTCGTCTAATACGATTTGTGTAAGCCAGAGTGAAAGTGTAAAAACAACCAAGGCATTAGCGACGCACAGAAGGATCATTCCGATAACACCGTCTATTTAACGAGAAGTAAAGTCAAATTAATATAATTGGTGAAATTCAAAGGTTATTTATTATTAAAGCAAAAAAAAACCGTTTATAAAATTAAGTGACGCCATTTAAAAAAAGTAACATACCAGGAGGTCATATTTATAAAAGAAGAGGTATTCATCTATTAATACATACATACAAGCATGTAACACGGTAAAACTTAATGTCATGTCATCAGCCAGACTAAGTACCAGGCAATCATATTCTCAAAGAGGTGTAAGCATATCGAGCAAAGGCAGACAGCGGGCCGCCGCTGCGTCTTATGTTTCACTTACATAGCACACACAGACAACTAGTAATCAGCATTCGTTGCATGTGGGCGTGCGACATTCCTGCATTAATGATACCAGTGTCGCATCTAATCAGTGCTCGCATCGAGTCAAGTGCCACTCATTGGATTTTACTAAGGAATTGCAGCGGTTGAAGAAAAATCGTTTCGTCTGTCTGTTTATGTGCGTTTGATTGAAATTTAGTATTGCCAACGCTGCAATTAGTTCTGCCTTTTTAATTGTGTATAAACTTGTTGTGACGGTGTTTAATTGAATGCGGCAGTACGTACTTACAACGATGTACTTACTTACAGTTCGCTGCGTTATTATTTAAAATACTTTTCGATACAAAAAATATTTGTTTTCCTTCATCTACATAAAACTCAAATATCGGAACTTTGTGCTCAGTAAACACACAAAAGGTCTACTAAAATAGTTTTTCCCGTAACAATATTTTACATGACTTTTAAGGTGGGACCGTGGTGCTGCCACGGGACACGTCAGCTACAAACCGATGATTAAAATGTAGCTTAATAACAAAGAGGCCGGTATCTAGTCGCGGGGGTATTGGAATACTAATAACATAAATACACGGGGGTGTAGGCCAGACAATTGTTGTGGACGATAATTCTATAGGAAAAGGGTTTGTGCGGAATGTAAACAAAAAAATATATAATATTTTCTTATACAAAAAAAAGTGGTACATTTCCGTGAGAAACGACTTGTGGTGAAATGGTGACAGTGGAAATATTGTTTTATATATTTTTTTGTTTAATTAGCATTTTGAGTCACCTCCGTACGAGTTAAGAGAATGTATTAATTGAACGCCTGTGGTTCATGTACTTGTTTGATATTACCAATAAACTAAATTTAAAAAATCGTAGACAAAGCGCGTCAGGCATGCAAGGACAGAGATATTTGGCACTCGGTGCTTTCTGCTTATCCCGTTAGGGATCTGGCGTGATGTTTTGATGATGATGATAAAAAATCGTACTTTTGAAACTAAAAAATACTTAGTTGAAATTAAACCGATTCAATAGGGTAATGCAATACATATTATTATTATTATTATACAGAATGATTTTAGCACAAAGCTGCATATTCAAAGTGAAATCATTTTGCGACGTATTTTTCAAAATGTTTGATTCAACTGGAGTTCATAAAAATTGGAATGATGAAACATTTACGATTCATCGGTTTTCATCAAATTTACACTTGCTAAAGCTAAAATAAACCGAACCTCATGATAGGCGAGGACGCGGAAAGTAAATCACGTCGACCGGATGTTAGTCAACGGAAGCTGTTCCGATGAGACGCGGTGTCGGGTGGCGGGAATCGAATCCGACACCTTCGTGGACGCGCCCATCCGGCGGATCGATCGAGGGGATGTGGAATCGCATACAGGATTGATATCGTTGATAAGGTGTCCATTGTGATGTAACTTTGATTCGGTTTCTTTTTCTTTTTTTCGGTATGTCAAAAGAAGTATCAATGTACGACGAACAAATGACGGAGATATGTTATCCTTTAAACTCTTTCATGTAAGTGAGAACAAGAATAGAAACGTTCCTTTTTATATGCGAGAATCCGGTGTTCATGTTTCGATCGAGAAAGAAGTAACTCATATCAAAGCGTAACCAAAATACGTGCGCGGAACAAATTCTGATCCAAACGATGTGGTGAGCCGCAAAGCGTAACCTTTCCTTTGCAACAGTGTTGATTGATGTCCTTCCTGCTATCACACCAATTCGGCAGTACCGGTCTAGTTTAGATACACATACATAGATTAGAACGACTTTCAATGATTAATTAACTAGACGATAATGACACGGTGGCGCGGTTTAGGCGATGATCTTCTATAACTATGTCTTTATATTGCAACAAATATTAATCCAGCCTAATATTACTCACCCCAATCATATTTTGTAGAATCGTTATATTGTCATCAGATTAACATAAATTTATGTTAAGTAGTACCCAATAGGTTTTAACAAATCGCTATAGGTTCAGTTGTTGTAGGAATCGTTATAATCGATCGAAAAAATGTGTTTTTCTACATGTATCTTCTATCTTACCATTCTAATGTAGACGGATTGTCGTCGGCTACTACGCGCATTGAATATTTATAAGATGTTTAATGGTAATGATTTATTTATTTGTATAGCTCTCGACCGATACTGGGAAGTCATGCATCGACAAGAGGCTATGTGGGCTAAACAATGCGGAGGATGTAATTAATGCTTGCGTGTGTGGGTGACGTTGAGCTACTGGTGTTGGAGTAAGAAAGGAAATTTAGATGTCAAGGTACAAAGGGACACACTTGAAATACAAGAGAATACCATTTACATTTTAGAGTGAACAGACGCAAATGCAGGTTACGTGGTCATACCCAGTTAATAGACATTAATATGGATCGTCAATTAACAATGAATTTCTGCGTCAATGTAAACGATTAAGAGGAGCAAAATGGGGTTCATTTACGTTTTCAGTAGTATTCGAGGCCTTCAATGGATTATACAAGCTACTGGACGGAATCGAAAGTAGAATATTGTTGGCACAGGATACTTCTCGTCTTATACCTTAAGGAATGCAAAGGGTTTTGAAAAGGCTTTGTATATATTTTATTGTTCACAAAAGTATACGCTATCCCAGATTGTATTTATATTATCAGGATTGGAAATAGCAAATGTAATTTCATAATTCATTTCAATTTATTATTTTTATTTTTTCATTTTTATCATAATTATGCACTTAATGTATTAAATCCAGTTTGCGATCATCTTGATTAGGATGTTGTATTAAGCGCAATATTATGCCAAGTAATGAGCTATTGCGTAATAACGTGTCGTAATCTGTTGCCACAATAATAATGTGTGTAATTCGATTAAAGAGGCTGGATCTCCACTGTACCTAGCTGTTTATCTCTGTGAGAAACCGATGGGTATAGAGCAGTTGCAACAATGTTTAAACTTCACGCCAGGTCCACAACGGAGAAGGCAGAGAGCACCGTGTGCCAAATATCTCTTATCCTTTCAAATCTGACGTGCTTCTGCTACCTCTCCACATATGCGCCGGTTTCGGAAACTCTTAATTACCCAACCTCAAGCCAGTATTTGACCTACCTGGTTGAGGTGGGAAAGCTACCTCGACACCTACATCCGTCAACACGCGCATATACCTGGTTTGTCATTCTTTTATCGTCCATTCTTACCACAACATGTCCGAATCGTCGTAGCATTGATAGCTTATATTGGATAAAATGCATAATACATTGTAAGACAATCTCTACAGTATTCTCATCACCTGTGCCAAGTATCGTCGAAATGAGATGCTTGGTTTTTAATATTGTGCGTGTTTATAACCGATTTACATATCAAAGTCGGGGATAAGGAGTTTCTACTATAATGAGCTCTGCCGAAAAATGTCTTACGAAGATTACGACTATTGTAATGAACAGGAGATAAAAAATGTTAGAAACTCAACTTACTCCGGCAAAATATTAGTTGGGAAAATTAATTGTTCTTTCCAAATAACTTTATAGAACAACATAAATATTTTAGCATTCCATAAATAAAATAATGCCTGTTGTATCGATTTTTTATTCGCAATGTCCTCATAAAATATTCAACATTAATAATAGTGACGTGGTCTAACCGTGGTGAGCCCTGGTGGGAGGAGCCCATTGATTGCTGAAGCCAACGTAAGTCACTTCAAGTTATATAAAGTGGGCGATACTTGATAGTAAATTGCCTTAAAAGAGAATGTAGTTCAAGTGAGATACAAAGTTCTAGTAATGTTAGTAGTAATTTGGTGTACATATTACCATATATATTGGTGCTATTAAGTTTTAACCAGGCGTGGACGATGGCTTTGTGACTGTTTTTTAAAAGATTACTTATAGAGCGACAGTTATAGATTGCCAAATACTTTTACAAAATTACAAGTGAATGGGTTAACTTTATAAAATCTTATCAGGGATGCGTTAAAAATGTCTTTATTATAAAGCAAGTTACATGTAATAATGATGTAATAATGTGTAATTCATTAAAATTCATGAAATGTACATAACTAGGTATATGTTCGCGTTCGCTGAGAAAGGAATGATAATATTGAGAAGTCAAACAGGAAGAATATCGGTTGAAAATAGCATAGAAAAGACACGAGCAACAGAACAGCTGAATCCAAAAATGTCAACCCCCGGTATCTATGCAGCATCACGCTCCCAGTATCTGGCCGGCTGCCGAGACGCCCGACAAGATGATATATCTTAACATGGTTGAATAAAGCTTGGAAGGCGATTCGAAACCCTTTGCATAATAACGCACGAAGATCGATACAATATTATTCTCGGAGCCAAAGTCCGCTTTGACCTCTCCCGTGTGTAAGTTTGACCGGTACACCGCGATGAAGTAAGTGTAATGATTCAGTGACGTCATATGTGACATCCGTGAAAAAAATCCGGTCGTTTTCCTAATGAGCACAATAAATGATAGCCGCTATGTATAAAACCAATTCGAAAACAGCAGAAGCGAATGCCTTTAATACACAGTACATTCTTTAGTATGGATATCCTCTGGCATTACACCAAATGGCACTAAAAAATCAATATTATATAAGTTGCAAACGACTAAGATTTGTTTCATATTCGATTGTTACTACATCAAAGATTAAACTGAATATGGACTTGATTTTTAAGCTAATCTAATCAATTTGTACATTAAACTCTAAATGGGCGTACCTATCAACATTTAGCTAGATCGTCAACATTTAGACCAATATTGGGTGTAGATTAAATGGTGATTTGTGCTAAATAAATATTTCAATATCCAGTGAGATGCAAAGTCAAATTTGTATCTCTGCCCAGAAGTAGAGAGATTCTGGACTGTAGGGTGGGTACCTCTAAAGTAAGTGGGTTCAGTAGGGCCTATTGTCTTACAGAAATAATAAATCCCCTTTCTTGTCTCTGATTGTCGCCTAACTACGATAACTGGTGCTCAACGGTCACTTAATCACTGGTAGGTGTGTACATTTTTGACAAATCGAACGGAAGCAAGGAAGAGGAACCGAAACCATGCCCAGCCTCTACTGGCGGTAATATTGCGCAACAACTTTTATATTAACAATCGGCCCACACGCTCTATTTAATCTGTCCCGTGTTATTGTAAACTGAACTATGCTATGCGAATGACGTCACGAAATTTCTCATAATATCTTATCTAATGTAAAATAGCTTCTGCCGGTGGCTGCGTGCGCGTGAATTACATATAATATATAGTAAAGCAGAAGAAGCCTAACTTGTACTTCGATTTTATAGCGCGCGATATATAAAGATACTAGCCAATGGAAAGAAATGTCTTTTTAGAGCAAAAAAAATACGTCTTTTATATTAAATAATAGCCAATTCGTTAATAAATTTATCACCCTTTAAATTCCAGTAACCTATCAATAAAATATATTTTTTAAAACAACTGAGATAATTGCTTAGCATCATTCGTCGGACGACATGATCGCTACTTACTTATGTAAGATATTTTTTTCAATCGAGACAAAATAGCGCTGTCACTATGCAGAGGATATTTTTATCGCAGCGGCTGCAACCCCACCGATCCCCCGCAGGTTCTATCACTTACAATGCCACTTAATATACACGTCATTGACGCCATGCCAAAAAAATAATCTTCATGAAATATTAAAAACTTCCGAAAAGTCATTGACACGCTTTTTCGTTTACCTTCCTTAAGGTCATCGTGAAAACAGTATTTTACGTTCAAAACGATTCATTTTACGACACGCAGATTGATTTAATGTTTGTTACGAAACATATACAACACACTAAAACTGGTCGTTACAAACAGTAGAGAATAGCAATATTTTATATGAACTATCCACACGATATCTCTCGCCAAGCGAAAGAGAGCTCTCTCCAATATGTAGCCTTGCTCCAACTGTTTTAATTTCTGAATTTGTGTAGTTACACATACAATACGTACGTATATGCCACACGATGTTTAAGAAACTTATTTACCGTAATTAAGGATCGAGGAAGTAAACTAAGCACGGAGGTGAATGTCCTACCGTCATAACTATACTTTACTATCTTTAATGACAATTATAAAAAACTAGTTATACCTGGCTTATAAAATCAATGTCGAAACAATTACAAGTACCTAAATGTATGTAATTAATGATGACTGACTACAAGAGAACTACCTTTTGGTGGACAGTCTAGTGATGTACCAAAAAATTGCAAATATTCCTGCATTTCTGGTATAAATAAATGTGATGATTCTACCACTGATTGAACGAGAAATGCCACTTTCGAGAACACGTTTTTAAATACAGAAAAAGAACGCGAGGAAGCCATATAAAATGTATATAAAAACCATAGAAGATTTAATCATCTTTATGGTGTAAAAAACAAAAATCCTTAAAATTACGGACAGACTTTGGATCATAAATCGTAACTCGCGCCCTCATCCCCATCGGACCGCGAAACTTGCGATGTAACGACTGCCTTTATTATTTTAATTAGTATCTCTGAAAAAATTACTTTCCTACAACGTTCGGATGAGTAATCCTCGGCCGGATTACGCAACAGGATATTGTATGCACTATTTTTGAAGAACAACAATAACAATTACAAACTAATAATGGTTTCTCTATCGCCCAAGTAAATCATACGATATGCTAGAATAAAAAAATAACTAAATCAGCTCTTAAATTGAGTATATAGTGAAATGTCTAAATTCAAATAAACAAAAGATGAAGCATAAACCTTTTACAAATCGAACAATGTCGTGCAAATACATTAGAATTTAACAAAGTCGCGGGCTTTGTCCCAGAGTATTGGATATAGGAATTCTAGAATTGTAAGTTCACGTACGATATAACATAGTTATGTAATGAGTGGGCAATGTAATGTAATTGTAAATACAGATAATAAATAATTAACACAACACACTGTACAAACGTTCAACAAGCGAAAAGTAGATAAGGGAAAATAAAATATAAGTATTATGTTGTACTTTTCAAAGGAAGTATTAAAATTTGAAATGACACGATTTATTTTGGCAAGGAGAAATCAATGTATATTCGATATAAATATATATATATTCGGTCTATTATTAGAGTTATGTCACAGGGGGTGAGATGCGATTCGCAAGCCGCGTGGCAATATCTCCTACGATAGAGACAACGACGTTTACATAAATATTTCCGAACCAACATATTTTATATAAATAAATACATGTTTGGCGTTTCATTCGATACAACTAGCATAGTAAGACGGAGGGTATTTAAATTTACAAAATCCGTAGTCCATCAACGAGGATCTGTAAATATTTATAGATCCAGAACAGACAGACGGCGACTATGCGGGGTTGTAGAACAATTCGAAGTCTCAGAAGGAATCGAGAGCAAATGGATTGTTTGGACGTTAAAAGTCAATAGAAATTTATACCTATTTTCTATATTCCTTGATATCCTTCTCGCAGGATCAAGAATCTTTTATTCGGTGAATTTTGCTGTAATCGTAACAGTATTTTTTTTAAAGTCATAACATTAAAAGAAGCAAAGTCTACGGAGAACAATAGAAAAAAGAAGCTGTTACAGTAACAGCATCGCATACATCTGAAAGGGACGCTGGGAGAAACAAATGTTTATACGTGTATTCATTTGCCATACAACTTTCAGGACAGGAAAAGTTTTAGGCGAATCAAAGGAAAAGTCCTTGTAACTTTTTCCACGGCATCAGAAAATGTATACCAAGCGAAAGAAAAATCAACGTCACATGTACTAGTAATACTATCTTCGAAACTTTTAATTACGAACTAAGAACTAAGCACGGACGCACTTCTCAATCAAACGGGAGAGAGAGAACGATCGCTGGGAACAAAATAAAAAAGCTCGTCTCTAACACCACAATATTCTTATCTTACCGAAACAATGGCAAACGAATTGTAAACACAGCACAATGATTTGTAACACGTTTCCGATAACACAGCGAGAGCGTAGCGAGTGGCACTGAACACTGCGACACAAAACTTTCGAACGCCGCGAACAACAACAACATACGGTGCAACGCACTAGCTACTACTGGCCGAGCCATGGCCGACCGCCGCTCACTTCGTTCGTGGGTTGCCAGTTGCATTGTTCGCGTTACCCCTTATGGGGGTTTTGTGAATATTGAGGCGGGATTAGTGGCATGTATTAACTTATTTAGTTTTGTGACATATCTCATAGTTATGGTAAGGTTTTGAAGATGTCTATGTTTCGAAAAAGATAAAAAGTTTTAAAGCAAAACATTTGTTGTTATAAAAAAGTAATATTATATAGCATAAGTTACGTTTATATTCATGTTTTATAGTATGTTATCGTAATGATTAAGATTACAAGATCGAAATCTCCATTGAATAACTAAAAATCAAAAGCACTATGAACCTGTTTTTTGAAATAATCAAATTAAATAAATATAAGTGCAACTATAAACTTACATTACAATAAAATGCACAATAAAACGTGCAAATATATCTGTGAGAGTCAATAACTTTCCAACAAAAGTTGCAACAAAAGCTCGCTCGCGAGTAGCAACACAGAAAGCGACGTTGCCGCTCCGATTCGCGCGCTCAACTCAACGGCGCGCACGTAACAGTAATGAGGTTAAAGTTTCCGAACACAAACTTTTTTTCTTCTCAATTTTCAGTACAGAGCTTATAGAGACGCTTCGGCTCATCCCAAACTGTAATTAGCCGTTTTAAACGGGAGTTTTTTTTTCAAATGATTGATGTTGTACCAGATAAAAGTAAATGTCCTTCGTGAACTTTCGCTGCGTTGTTTAGTTAGGTCATTTTGTTAGTTGTTATCTGTTCATGTAGGTACTAGCAGAGACAATGCTTTAGTTAATACCAGCCTTGCCATCCAATACTTTAGCCCGTTTTAAAACGATGGTATGATGTCCTACGTACTTTTGTCAGTAGGTTTTCGTTCGAAGAAATTGTTAGTAGCTTTGCGACATTAGTCTTAATGTGATTATTCGTTGTAATATCCATGCACTAACACGTAATCAACTTTAAATCGAAGCAAAGTCGATCAAAAGATTGCTATTGAATGTTAAGTGTTCAGGGGTAAATTCTGCCTTCTAGACTAGACTATACCATATAAAGACTGATTCAACGCAAATTTAGTGACAAAAATTGCCACGCGTCTAAACTACGCGCAAATTATGCTACGTACCTATTTATCGTTCGGCCTATTCCCTAACCAAGAACAATTTCATAGTCAACTACTCAATGTTTGCATAACTTTGACAGCTCATTGAAGAAGAATTATCTGATGCTTTTGTTTCGCAAGGACTCGTTTTATCAACGCAAGGGTTTATTGTCAACATTACATGAAATACTGATAGGTACTTTGCAATAACACACTTTTTTTTTTATACTTCAAAATATACAAAATATTACAGTTGTAAGTAATATAATAGGTGGATATCAGAAAGTCAGATTGCCAGTATTATCTGGGTAATAGCTCTTTTTTTTAATACTTATCTGTAATCAATTTCCGATCATCACGTGAGCTATTCGGAAGGGGACAAGAGCCGTCTCCATAATGTTGCAAGAAAGGGGGACTCGTTGACTATTATCCACGAGCATTTCTTTTTGAACCCTTGTATTGTTCCAATGCTGGGCACCGGACCATCTCGTGAGCGCGCGAGGCCAGGCCTCGATCACGCTGTTGCAGGGTGAATTGTTAAAGCATATACGATACACATAGAACAGTCTTTCTTAAAGTGGATTTTTCTCAAACAGCTTTCAGGGAAGCGGTTAAGGATCTAGCTAGAAAAAATTTTCGAGCAATGAATGGGCTTGGAGCAGGCATGGACATATGACACACTACGAATATTAAAAAATAAAAGATTTTTTCGCTACAAAATAATTGATACTCAAATTGGGCAGTAAACGAGTTGAGTTTGAGAATCTATGATATGGAATGATTGTTGATTCACTAGTATTACAACATTTAATACAGTAAGTGTCATGCGAAGTAACATAGACCGAGAGCCGGGAGAGACGCGTGACGTCACGGACGAAACAAACGGTAGGCATTTCGAAATCGACCGCCAAAGTATTCTATTATACATTATGTAACAGACATGTGTTAATGTCCTGTTATCGTATAAGGTAGAGCAGGGCTGTAAGATATACTTTTGAGCAACCTAATAAAGTTGCGATTAAGTAATGCATAATTTCTTTAATACGGAAACTGAGCATTATTTAATGGTAAGCTAACATATTACAGTCAGTACTCAACAATTGGATACATTTGATAAGTATTTCAATACCAACTTTTATATAAGAATAAAGCTTAATTCGATTTTTATGCTACCAAAGGCAAATAAGTTTGAAAGACGAGTTATTTATGCTACAAGTGAGAACGTTTGCTTAGAATCGTAAACTCACCTTATCTCTCTCTTTATGTGGCACCTTGTCATCGCTGGTTCGGACAGGCCGATTATCCGTTTCGCTATTTACGTTGAAGAAAAATTTAAGAATCCGAATAGGGTTCGCGTCAATTTTAGTATGTCATGTTGTGCTCTTCTCTCCTGAAAAGCATCGCTGGTTAATGATGATATCAGGTGTTTCGTCTTTGTACCTATATACAAGCATTTTAAGAGTAGGAACGCAGGATACAGAACTATGAAAAAGGTAATTATTGTTAGTAAATATTAAAACTCATTTTTTATTTTCATATGGCAGTTTGTTTTTTGGGAATCCAGGCTATTTTCTAAATACCATCGTTTTCAGATGCATTGCAAGTGTGTCATAATAATTTGGTATGAATGGCAAATTATCAAAAATATGAATCTTCTATGTCAAATAGTCAAATATATATTCTTTACAGAATTGCTTATCAGAATAATGGCCGCCATTCTAATACCTTTACAATATTCCTAGTTGCAAAAATTATGAAATAATAGCAGAGAAAATAAACATTGTCTCTACATATTAATTAGCCTCTTATAAGATGCTCCAACGGGGTCAAGAGTAAGCCGAAGGGTCGCATGGTCTAAGTTTTTACGAGCGCAATAACTCACGCGCTAATGAAACAACTTGCGACTATCCCCCATCCCATCGCTCCAAGCATGTTTCCTGGGTGTAAAGATGCTTCAGTTTTGCTAGAAACGACACGGCAACAAACGTTTGCCATTTTATTTATGTACACAGATCGAAAACTTTTTCAAATTTAGGAACGAATCTGTTGCAAACTAATAGACCAAAGAATGAAAAATAGGACAGGAATCCTAAGAGATTTCAGCATCAAAACCTTTCGAGCACTTCAAATAGAATTTTGTGTCAGTAAAAGAGGACAATAAGACACAACCTCATTAGATAATTAATTGTAAAGCAATTCGTATTGCACTTGGCATGTGATAAGCCTAATTATACACTACTATCACAATTATTAAGGAATAACATTATCACCAAGTAAACATACAAACTAGCCTTTTATTATAAAATAACATAAAAAGCCCGGGTAATTCACTAGAGATTTATGATCTGCGTTGAAATAGAAAAACTTTTGGAAAAGTTATGAATAAAAGATATTTCTTCTGCTTTTGTCACTTATAGTACTTAAAGGTAAAAAGGAAAAGATATAATGTTTCTTGTTTAAAATGTAATGACGAACGGTGTGAGTGATGGGCTGATTGTGTGAACGCTAAAGAAATGTCACCCTACGGGAGTACTCCACGTATAGAATCCATGTAAAGGTAAATGTTATACAAACAATACGACTTACAATTAAACGGTAGGCTATAGATAATCACAGGTATTGGTTATTAGCGATTGCCGAAGAAAAGCAGTTTTTTTTTCAATTATAATATTATTGTATTCATTGAAAATCTCTTAAAAGCTGCTCTAGGTCCGTAATTTGAGAAAGTTGGTAAAAAAGACAACAAAAATTTTTTTTCGAAAAACAAAAATACACAAAACTAATGAAAACGAATCTTCGCGTGATCGGACTGAAAACAGAGGGCCGCTATAAATGTTTCAAAAAGCAATTACAACGCCATTCCTACTTTATTAATGCATCATATCAGTCCTGATAGAATATCGTGTGAGAACGGAACGGACGACTAATGGAGTCACTGAATTTTATTATATTTAGAGGTGGAAAATAGTCAGACGGGGAAGGCAGGCGATATCCGTCATCCATGAGGAATCTCATCAAAAGTACAAATAAATATACAATAACAACAATGAAGTTAATCTGAACTTCAATAGTTACAACAGCCTATAACCATGTAAACTATACATTCTCCACATTTTTAATTCCATTAATTCCATTGTTAAAACCAGTGATAACAACAAATTTTCCTACAGTTTATATTAGCCCTGTTTAGTTATACAGTCACGCATATGTCCTATAGGGATAGGAGACACTAAGGATACCGTCTACGAACCTGACATAGTTCTTCCGCCTTCTCTACCTTAATATTAAGCTGACACTAAAGGTACTCTCATCTGGTCGCTTCATAGCGAAGGGTTTCTAAGAAGTCTTTAAACATTACGTGACGGGTTGCAAGCTACGTCGCTCCTACTATTTTTTTAACACTAGATTTACGAAACCAGTCATTTTGACTGATCGTGCAATTTCAATTCCAAATTCCTACTACATATATAATTTGATTTCAGAAATAATGTTATTGTTTTTGAAGCTATTAACGGAGAATACATTTAATAAACTTAAGAGTGAATAAAAAGTGGAAGTCACTATAAGCATTTTGCTTATACACCGGTCATTTTGTCTGGCTATATATCTGTCTGGCTATATATACTATAGGTATACATAAAACTTTGATAAATCTAGTGTTAATTTTTCCCACCTTGTGCCCACGAGTAGCAGATTCAAATCGGTTGAACCAATTGCTTAGAGATTCCTCATGTGTCTTTACGTATGTTGGAATGTAAAGGTTCTTTTTACGACTTTTTACTATAAATTTAATATAACTGAATATTTATATACATTATTTAGACATTTTCTAAATGCCCTATACTATGCCAATCGTAAAAAATATAAGAAAAGTACCTACAAGAAGTCTTGAAAAGTATAACGCGTACTTAACTTATCTTTAATGGGAATGGCTCGCTTGAATTGACCTTTTGCAATCGTAAAAACTCACATCTTTTAAAACTGTAATGAGACAGAAATGAATATGACGATGGCACTTTCGTAGTTAACTCGTGCATAAATAGTTTTAGTAATTTAATCGCGTCTTTTTATTAATGCATGCTACTCGATAGCATTCCGTGCTAGAGCCGAAATTTGTTTGGGTCGCCGATGAATTATAAAGGATTCATCGGCGGTTTGTAATTGCTTGGCATTTTATTTGAAGTCCATCATAAACAGAGTGCAAATGTCAAAGCTATGATTTTGATATTGAGTCGTTTGTTTCAATGTGAATTTCAAATTGCAATTCATAAAATAGTGCGTTTGACAGAAATATACCTATTATAAACTAAATGTCCGTAACCGTCATAGCTGTTTGGAAATATCTCTTTTCCAAGGATCGAAGGTCTTGTAGGTGTTAGAATTCGTTGTGTAGGTACGCTTCACCCGTGGAAGTATCGTCGCACCGCTTTCAAGCCGACAAGCTGTCGTATTCTCGGTTAAAGGGATGATGATACCTTGTAAGATACGAGTATATCAAAGCGAACGATAGCGCACCGGTAAGTTCTCGAGTACAAATGGCCGCATTAGTAGCATTTACACGAACTCTTCTTGCTCCAACCCCCCCGAAACTCAGGATCTAAGAAAAGTCCTAAAGTATACTCGAACCAAGAAATGAGTTCGTCAATACAAACCAGAATGTATTGAGTTATAGCATTATATTATAAACGAAATAAATAACTAAATTACAAAAGCCTTAAGACAAGCCTTAATTATTAGTTAAAAGATGGTATTGCGATTCATAAAGCTTATCCACTTAATGTACTCTGAAGTACCTATTGAGGTTCTATTAATTTTAATATTCATAACATTAATTTTTTTTTCAAAAAAATCGTGTAGGTAATCTAAGAATTTTCTTTTTAAAAGTTCACGACACTGTGGTCATCGACTTAAATGTAAATAAATACATACAATTCCCTCGCATACGTTCAGTTATCTACCCCTCAACTCGCCAGCACCCCAGCACGACCACCTGCGCAAATCACTATACAACAAACCAACATACCTATACGTATCCTACCTGTCCAATGCGCGCTCAGTTTACTATTTCTTCAACAGCTCAAGATTCGAAGTTTCAATGTATAAGGAAAGGTGGATTTGGCATCGTTAAACTCGTTTTCTTTGAAAAAGCTCAGGCAAGGAGGTAATAATACGTGAACGCACGCGCCGATCGACAGATGTTCGCGTTCGGTCGCGGTCGGCACGCGTCGGTTATCTTCGGACAGAGGTTCAAAATTCTAATGCCTTGGTCACACGAGACATTTTCGGGAAAATCGGATGCAAGAGTACCGGAGCTTTTCGGACATTGCGTTTGCTACATTACGTGAAAACAGTTTTTACTACATTACATTAAGCACGAAAAACATAGAACATTTGTCAAATAACAGGCAAAAGCACAATTAAGAGCCATTTTATTCTCGAAAAAAAATACTGACAAGTGATTTGAACGAAACCTTATATTTCTCAGTCTGTGAAGTAAAAGCGTGTAGTACAGTTTTTTACGCGTCTGTACACGCGCGCACATTCTATTATCCCTTTATACCCTTTGTGGGACACCTTGATTCCTGGCATGCCATACAATTTACAAATCTGTATGATGGTTTTTATTATGGCTGCTTATTAAATAAAATTTATAATTGAGAATTGTATCGCCAATGATAACAATTGAACAGAGGGGTGTAAGAATTTAAAGAAGTCAGAAGGGTTGTATACACTGAGTCGTCTACTGATCCTTGCTCGAACACAGCTCGCTTCATGCTTTTGCACGCGGTCATTCAACTTGTCATTGTGACGAGATATAATTTCCCACTAATCTTGAAGCTCTGCAAGCATTTACTTGATTGTAGATGTTTTATAAAACAATTTGATTAAGGATATTTGGTATAACAAATGTATCTATAAAACTGAGTAATTTAAACAGTGAATATGAGAAAGAAATTGTGCATCGTATCAAAAATTACCTTGTAATGGAACGCAAAATCTAGATGAGAACATCGACATCGGTTTCATCCATTAGACAATCAGTTACCTTTGGAAGATGCCTTTAATTGTTTTTTTTTTTTACAAAAGATTGCGAAGTAACTTGTGCATGTACTTTTACAAGCAAGTTCCATTTTTAAATAAAAGAAAACTGATTTTACAGCGTCTACAATAATTTAATCTAGACAATACGTCCAATAGACAATAATTATAGTCAAACTATCTCGTGCAATTTGTTCGAGTCAAATCAATGTAGGTACCTATAGAAAAAGTTAAAATAAAAAATATATTTAAAAGTTTAAAGCTAGTCAACATTAAACACACTGGCTGGTGCGCAAAGCGCCCTGGAAATTAAATCGAGCAATCGACTTAAAAAAAAAGGATAACAAAGCTTACAAATCGATTTAATCTTCGAACTTATTTTTTATAATAATCTCTAGTCACAACCCTTTGGCTAAGCTGTGCGGTATATAAAGGGTGGAAAGTTGTAGAGCGTACCCAATAATTTTATACCGCGCTGCTCGTACACAATGTTACGAAACATTTAAAAATCCACTTTAACACGCAGGGGTACAGGGTTAAATTTCCTTAGAGTGCAAAAACATATCAAACGTCTATAAATTCCTTTGTCCGTTTGTACATTTAAATATGAATGGATGTATTAGCTTTATACTGGTTAGGTGGTGGTTACGTATTCAAGTGAAAAGATTTGTGGGCGCAATTGATTTTCGCTGTTACGCCAACGCCATAGACGTTGTGAGTCCACTGGAGTTATAAGGGAAACTGCCTGTAGCTTGATTTATGTAGTCTACAGTTCCATTTCTGATGTAGTATCACGATCGTTTGTAACGCAATTATTATCCGTTTACAATGACCGATGACGTAAGCCTTAATAGACTTGGCAACGTATCCACGATAGTAATGTTAACTGAATATAAATAAAGTTTTCATCAAGATAAAACGCTTAATGATAATGGCCATTTTTAACATAGCGGTTCCCTATCGAATCGTACCTATATAACACTGGAATGTATTTTAAACTTCTATCAATCAAATGCTATATCTACGGTTCCAATATTATCTAAAATTAAAAGTGAAAGCACCACATGCACAAACATTGGATTCAAGCTTGTAACTATGCTTTCAATAATCAATAAAAGGAACTATGTGACAACAATGCGCGAGCCCTTAGTCCGCTTTCACTTCTGCTTTACGCGGTTCCTCAGAACAAGCCCCCTCGCACCTGCCGCGTGGCGTGCTCCCTATGCATCTTCGTTGACACGGTTCTGATCTGGTGCATGATCCACCCACCGATCTTATCGTCGCTACGTCACAATCTCGTCGGCGTGTTCGGTTTTCACTTTACACAACCACATACACACACACACACACATACACACACACGTGCTCGTTACATGTATTTAGCGTATTAATCTCAGCGAATTAACAGATAACATGGCACGTGCTGTGTCAATGTGAAAAAAGTCCCGAGTTCGATATAACAGTTGGTCAGTTAAAGACAATGTCTTGTAGGAACAAGCTCGCCGTTGTACATAAGTCTCCTCCATCACTGTTATCATCGTGTTCAATAAAGACGCTAATATAACAACAGAAAAACAATAAGCGAAAACATTCCAGCTCTGCAGTACGAAAGTTGGAGATCGAGACTTCGATTATGGCAACTTGCTTCCTTCCTACCTACCTACCTACCTTCTACAACGTACAAATGTAAATTTTACAAATGTAACGTTTAGAAAAAAAATTATTTCTCAAAAAATCAAAAATTATATCTCGACAGCGATTGCTTGAATTTGGTTTCATTTTATAAAGTTTTGACTGCCCCGTTGGTCGTGCGGTTGCTAGCGCGACTGCCGATTGGGAGATCCTGGGTTCAAAACCCGGGTTGGGTACTGCTGGATTTTTCTAATCTAGAATTTCTAGTAGTGACTCAGAGTCTGGATGTGTGCCCGGTGC
>DWUN01000868.1:0-19287 GCA_018249975.1 Passova gellias
TTAAATAAAAATGTACCTACTCCAATAACGGACTCTAAGGGAAACTGCTTCAGTTGCCCGATACATTTACACTCTGTTGTGTCTGTAGAGGTACTTGTATGAACCCTATAGACGAAGGATTTGTTCGTTATGACTAAAAAGCCCAGCTTAATTTTGATATATAGTTTGTTGTAACAGAATTGTTGCCCACTAAGTACAAGAGTTATGTTTGGATCTTGTTATAAAATCCACAATTTGCATGACAGTTTCCTTTGGAGAGAGAGAACCAGATGAAACGAAGGAAGAAGCAACAGAAGCATAGAGAGAAAGGAAAATAATGTTCTACAAAGTTATCAGGAAAGTTATTATGGAGCGAACTCACCCTTGCGATGGCACGTACTGCAGCGCGGTCGCCAGCTCCTGGCCGTCCAGCAGCATGCGCTCCCCGCTCTTGGTGGTGAGCTCGAGGCGGCTGAACGGGAACATGTACTCGTTGGGCATGCCCTCCGCCAGCGAGAGCATCCGCTTGTCCACTTTGTATGCCAGGGACGCTGCAAGGGCGCGTCTGACGTTAGCACTGATCGCCGACTGCCGAGCCGGCCTCGTCGTTACTTATCGGCTTCGAGTATGTTAATACATTTCCATACATAAACCTTGCGAAGCCAGCGCTCTCGAAGGGCTGGATAGCTCGACTTATTTCGCATACCTATCTATATATGTATAAATTTCCTATCGCAGTGCATGATATCGTTGGACTTCAGAAGTATGTGTTTTGTGTGATATGTTCCAATTAATAACAATTACATTTTTTTTTGCAAATTAAACATTTTTGTAGGACGCAGCGTTCACAAGACGGACAACATTCACTAAGACAACCGTCCAGTAAAGATGGCGCTCCCTAAAATCCCTATACCTTTTCTTGATGCTACAAACTCTTGCATGGGTTTTCAAATTTTAAATATAAGCTTGCGAATATTTATAAATACGTATATATATTTTTTGTGGCGATCGTATTTTCACGTATATTTATATATTTCCTCCCAACTCGGATTACACGTGATGAATAAATCGTGACGAGCTTAATAGTTACTTATGTCACCGCATCTCGATATATTGATATATCTATCTATAATCGGATTACGGGGGCTGTGACTGCTGAATGTTTTGTTGGTGGCAGCAGATGTAATAGGAAATTTATTTTTAGTATCATTAATCCTTCCACAAACACGATCGCAACAAAAATTTACACTAGCAATGATTGTACTGTCGGTCACCGCTGCCACTCCCTTAGATGGAGGAAGAACCGCACAATTGGTTTGCCGGTTATTTTGCTGCATAACTTGATCCCCCAGTTATGTACACGGTTAGTTATCACAAGAATTACCAGTAATGTCCTCGCAGCAGCAATCGTGACCGGAAAGATTAAATAAAAATCGTTGCTATGGATACCAATAATACCATCAGAATGTCCAATACCGTTCCGAACACTTTAATACTTCCATTTATGCTAAATTACGAAACTCCAAAAATGAAATGTAAGAAATAACATTAATACGGTTGCATTGAATAGTTAAGGATGATAGCGGAACCTGAGCCTTCGGAGGAACACCAGCTCTCTCTGTGGTCTACCGGCTCAACGACGGGGAGTGCCCGTGTCGCCCTTCCTCCATCGCACCACTCGCCGAAGATTTAAGTTCCATCCACATCAACTTGACTTGTGGTGGTCCTCCACAATCCGGATTGAACGTTAGTTTCGCCCGCGCGCGTAAGATGCGGAATGATCTTCCATCCGAGGCTTTCCCGGAGCGCTATGTCACGGGGCTCTTCTAGAAAGGCGAGAAAAGAGCTATTCTTCAAAACCGGCACCGCACCGGCGACTCCTCGGGTGTTTCACGTGTCCAGAGGCGACGGTGACCGCTTACCGTCCGGTGGCCCGTATGCCCGTTTGCTAGGTACATTTTATAGAACAAAAATATCTTATCGTATTACTGTATGGCAGACTAAGCCACAGCCCGCGCGGCCGGCCAGCTCGTGTATGCATATTATGTATGGCTACGTACGTACGGAGCGATAGCGTGCACATACAACATGGCGGTGGGCGTGGCACGATGTGGCCGCTGACACAGACCGCTGATAGCGGCTCGATTACATATTCAAGTTAATGTTTCATCACTCTGTTTTTTAACTTGATTGACCTTTGGTCCAGCGAGCTTCGAAACGGCGAGCGGTTGAATATAATCGAGTTCTTGTCCGGAGTACGACTTCCATCTCGGATAAATATCGGTGTGTTTAAAACGAGTATTTATTCAATGTCTGTGCTTACAATTATCATGAGTATTTAGAAATTTATAATGGGCATGTTTAACAGCTTAATTTTGAAATAGACGGTCATAATTAAGCTCTTGAGTGCCGATGACCCGTGGTATGGGACTAGATCTCCGCTTATGTAGAGTCAGACTGAAACGATATCGCTTTTGAATTACAATCTGAAGTAACATTAAAGCGTTATATTAAATAATATACGTATATAGAGTTCGCGTGTGTTCATTGTCGAACTAAAGCCTAGAATACCTTTATTGCAAATAATACAGATATAAATTGCTGTGTATCCTAATAAATTAACATGTGCCCGAAGGTACTAGTCCACGCGGATGAAGTCGCCGGCAAAAGCTAGTTATACATATAAACCTTCCTCCTGAATCACTCTATCTATTTATAAAACCGCATCAAAATCTGTTGCGTAGTTCAAAAGTTCTAAGCATACATAGCAACAGACAGCGGAAAGCGACTTAGTTTTATATTATGTAGTGATAGTGCAGTTGTTCTTCCATCCTAACGCAGGCTGTAGAGCCGCTGCAAGTGAAGTTCATTTAGTGTAAGTGTACTCCTTATATTGATAACTAGCTGACCCGGCAATTGTTGTTCTGCCATATAAACTATAACAGTACTTCTCCGCTATTTAATGGATGTCATTTTACATATAAAGCTTCCTCTTCAATCACTCTATCTACATATTAAAAAAAACCGCATCAAAATCCGTTTTGTAGTTTTAAAGATTTAAGCATACATAGGGACAGAGAAAGCGACTTTGTTTTATACTATGTATTGATAACGATTTGAATTACATTTAATTGATGGTATTAATACCTACGGTACTTTGTTTAGATATGCATACTGTCCGCACGTAGAAATATAACAAAAAACGGGTAAATAAATGACAGTATCAATATATAATAAAAGTAACGTTGCCTGCGGCTTCGCCCGCATGGAAATTAATGTGTCACAAAGTATTTCCTGCGTAAATAATGACCCCGCGCGAATTCTAGAATGAAATGTAAGCTATATGTTGTTCCACAGCCTCCACTTGTTGCGAAGATATATAGTTAATCATAAGATAGCCTAGCCTAAAGGTAGCCTATATCCTTTCCCAAGGTCACGTCTATCTCTGCATCAAATTTCATTAAAATTGGCCTTCAGTGGTTTAGAAGTGAAAGTGTAGCAGACATACAGACAGACAGAGTTACTTTCACAGTTATAATATTTGTGGGGATGTATGAAAATTGACACAACCGTCAACGTCGCCTCCCCGTTCAGGTCGATCATTCCGTAACCAAGCCCCCTTCGCACAGCGCGCGGCCCGTCCGCCGCTCACGTGTAGTTTTTAATCCATGATATCTCCTAAAGTATTTATCATAATGATATACTGTAATGGACAGTTTCAATCTAGATAAACTGCTAAAGGTGACTATTATATTTATATTGATAAGGATTAATACCAAATTGGAGTAATTACAATAACAATAACTCGTTAAATTTAAATATAAATCAAATATATTACAATGGTTACTGTGACTAAACCTTAAAAGATAAACATGTACCATTGCGGACTTTTTTATAGGTTTTTTTAAATTTTTCTAGAACATTGGTTTCATGTATCTCATAAGGTTGAGTCGACGCACGCCATGTAAGCGTTCAGGAAGCACATTTTTACCAACTTTTCGTCAAACAATGAAAAACTATAAAAAATTTGGGAGAAAAAAGTAGCCTATAATGACCCTGAACCCCTCAAGTGTTTCTATGTGAAATTTCATCACAATCGGTTTAGCGGTTTGGCCGTGATAACGTCACAGACAGACAGACAGACAGAGGTTACTTTCGCTTTTATAATATTAGTATGGATAAGTAAGTCCAATTATGAAAATACAAGTGACTCTTGAATTTTCGAAATCGCATTGTTTTGTTTTGTTTTTCGTTTTTTTTATAACTTTTATCACATTTCTATTAGAGTATGTGTAACTTTTAAAAGAATTATCCAGAAACGATATCTCTGGATAACGTAATTTATAGTTACGTTTCATCCAATAAAATCTGAACGATATCAAAACGCCGAGGCCAAGATGCATATAAGCGGGTAGAAATATCGGCATATGCGCTCACGTTGTGCATCTGATATACGAGTATCTTCAGAGTATCCGATTTAGTGACTATATAAGATTAAAAGCGCTCGTAACCCTGATGCGGTGTCAAATCCCAAGTGATTTGTAAAGGTAAAGATAAATTTGTGGCAAGTTTTTTGCTCTGTCCTTCAGCAGTGCCTTACCTTTAAGCCGCTTTAAGCTTTTTAATAACGAATTTGACGACTGTCACCTGTATAGCTTAATCGCACTGAAGCAGCATTTTCAATTTTTTTTATTATATACACATATAAAGGTAATGAAACTCATAGATTTGATATCATTCATGAACTTTGTACGCCCCCAGGCTAAGGTAGGCTGGGAAAAGAAGGCGTTGCGAAAAACTCCGAGCCCTCTTTTAAACGAAAAAACAATTTACGATATTGCATCACCTCTTTACTTCACACGTAACACTATCGGCCAGCTTTCGTCGGTGTATCCGTATGCACTTTATTAAAGGAACCAGTCTTTCCTGATGGTCGTCAAGGTACGACACATAATAGTGAGACCTTAAGAAGTAACAATCAGCCAGCCATATATTTAAAATCTAAGAAACGATACACTCTCAATTTACCCAAATAAAATGATATGATAACGAACAAGTCGACGTTACTTTTATTAAACTATATGCGTGTTCGTTTTTAATAACATATAAAGAAAAAACTTATATGAAACTCTAAGCGTGTCAGAAAAACGATCCATGTGTTGCGGTTTTAGTTGAAGTTAAACGAATCATGCTCGAACGCGATGAATGAGTAGGTACTATAAATTGTAAATCGAACTCAACACTCAAAACTAGTCGTTTATTCCATTTTATACTCGGGTGCTTTTTACTCGAACTTTTACATTATATGGAATACTAACATTTTAAATTCAAAAGTAACTAACTGTTTCTTTTTTCTCTTTTCATTTCATAAATAACAATAATATTGATAATTTTTGTGATTAATATTAAGCTTCTTCCCATTCTGTCACATCAATTTCTAGTCGGGAAGCGTTACTAACGTACGAGCTTGACCCAGACCTCTCTTAATTGCGGAAATGAACTAAGCCCGGGCAGAAATAATACAGAATTAATCGTTACTTATTAAATTTTATCCTTAAGCCGCTTTACAGAAATACCGGCAAAAATAAATTAAAACATTCCTCGTCGCACGAAATCTTTTGTAAATGTGTTTTAAGCCGAACTTCGAGGCGCGTATAAATCAGGAAGTAGGATAAGCGATTACTTAGTGGGAGCTTTGGTCCGGATTCATTAACGAGACAGCTAGTGATTACCATTTCTATTGAAAGACGGGAAATTATTTAATTAGAGGCTGTTATTGAAAGATTCCGTCAATGACATTTTATTATAAATTGGGCTTAATTCGTCTAGAAACATGCATAATATTTCGCACTGCTGTCATATATTTCTAATAATAAACTTTTTTTTTTGATGACAGGGAAAACCTTTTAAAGGCATCGCAATGCCTTAGAAGAGACACCGGTTTATATGAAATTTTTACCCACTAAAACCTTCGCGATTGCCTTCCCTTGTGTTGCTCGAAACAATGCCGGATCTCCACATAGAATATACATACACACACACACACACACACAAACACACATGTCCTCCAGCGCGGCGCCCTTATCGTGCTCACTTCTGGAAATCCCACATCTTTTTGTGTTTACCACCTTAGGTGGTCACACACACCGTTGTCCTTCCTAGGGTCGCTAGAGGGATAGTTCGTGGACTCTAGATGCCTTACGACATGCAGGTCATACCGTAGCTGTATTCTGATCCCGAGCTACAAGGGCAGTGAATAATAAATTTAACAAAGTTTACAAATAAAACTCAATTGCAAATAAAACAATGAGTTGAAACCAGGGATTTTTGGTAGAGTATCCAAGTGACTTGCTATGAAAATACTGTTATTAAAAAATCTTTGTTTTTACTTTAGCATTTCATAGAGAAATCACGTTGTTGGGTAATGATATGTGTGTATCTGAATATCATTGATAGAAAATGCGTACAAGTTGTAACGTTACGTTGAGCTGTTCCAAACAGATCACACAAAAAATTCTAATAAATACCTTTGAAAAGCTCTTTCGGCCATTGTAAGGTAGTTTTCCTTTTACATTTTCTTATTTTTCCATAGCGAAAAAAAAAAATATTTGAGTCCAAAGCATTTTCATTTGATATCGAAATTTATAAACGATACCTAACGTTCGTCTTGGGCGACTGCGAATTGCCTCGCTTGTTAGATAATGTTGATAAAACCTTCACAGATCAAGGAGATAGTGAGATTAGGAGAATTTATGTAATAACAATTCGCAGTATCGTTTACCTCAATCTATGTAATTTTGTGTTGAGCGTCGAAAGCAATTTAGTTTGATGTTGTTTATAATTCTGCAACGTTTTTATCGCAATGTCGCGCGAGCCTGTAACCTGAACCCGCTTTTATTTTCACACACGGAAAGTAATAAAACTTGACACGATTTATAATTGTTGGCTTTATATTTCTTTTAACCTTTACATAGTGTTGACAGGCACGTGTTAAAAATGAAAAATACGAGATTGTTATATGAGCGTAAACTGAGCTTTGAAGGGACAAAAAGAATCTTCTTACTTCTATACAAATAAATAAAATTGGAATGTCAGATTGTAATATTAAAATAACCACTTTTTACTAAATACATATGTATAGGTACACGGTACATATATCAAAATAACATTTATTAAAATTTTTGTCTGTCTATGTATTTGTTCCGGTTAATCTCTGGAACGGCTGTACCGATTTTTACAGGACTTTCACCGTCAGGTAGCTGATGTTATAATTTAAATTCAAACACGGACGCAGTCATAAGCACACCTAGTTTTATACAGCAGTAGACTGGAATGTTTCTAAATATCTCTTATGTGAAAATAGTAGCAAACGGGCAATCAGGAATTACAGAAGTTTGGAATCAACCTTCGATAGCACTATAGAATTGGGGCTATTAATGTGAATTCAGTTCTATGTGTATCAAAACAAAATGTATGTCAATAAATTCACGTTCTACTTTTTTTCTAATGAAACACGTGTAAATGGATGTTTGTATTTCGTAAATCATTTCATTGAAATTCACTATACAGTTATTGTAATAAACGTTATATCGTCGTAATAAACAAAACAAACAAAAACTTTATAAATTATCAGCCAATAGCCGATTCAAGTAAAGAATAATAAAGTCATACTTTAACGATTTCAAAACATAATAATTTTATTTTATAGTTAAACAAATGAATATCGAGTTGTAGTGATATCGCCGAACTCAATTTACGATTGAAATTCGGACAATTGAACGAATGAAAAAGATCCGAAACAGTATGCGGTAAAATATTATTTTTAAACCACGTTTGAATCAGAGACACAAAACTTACAGGATTGATTTTAACGTGGACATTTTGCAAATAACCATGAGTTACAATAATACACTTAATAGTATTCATTAAGTTAATCTCTGTCATTAAGTGAAATTACCCGTGTGTGGCTGTGAAATAAATATTATTTAATTTGCTATTAATTATTTCACAAAATTTTATTCCAAAATATTCTTTTACGTTTACTATTCAATGTAAAGGAAAACAATTATTTAACCGAATAATATACCTAACTGTAGCATTTGCATTTCATAATTATGTATTACTAATAATATAGCGGTAGTAATGAGTTAATACCTTCTATATTCTATATAAGATTCCAATAATACCTTCTATATAAATATATAGAAGGTATTATTGGAAACCGTTTATACGACTATGAATTCTTTCACCGGTAGAATGCTACGTTATCACTGAGTGTCATATATGTATCATTACTACCATAATTATTGTTTATAACATCAAAATCCCAAAAATAATCACCCCCGATATCTTTACATAATTTTCTGAAAATCGCGCTCTCGACAGCCCTTCAAAAAAGGCGTTTAAAGTTTAAATCATTCATTGCGTATCGTGTAACTCTATTAATATTTAACGATCTTTTGTTAAGCGCCAATCACGCAACGAACACTAAATCAATACCGCTACGAGGCCTGTATCAGTAACGTACTAATATTTGTTGAAATAATGTTATAATAATACCATGTCAGTCTATCAGCTCTACACTAGGATTGCATTCGTTGTGATTGCTGATACACACAAGAGCGTATATATTATAGATCTAAAACAGATTCATTCATTCAAAACATTTTCATTCAGCAAGCGAACGGTAAATTGATATCAGTGATAATGTTATCAACGGGTCAAACATATACGTATATATATATAATTTTATAATTTCAAATATTCTAATTCGTATTAACCGATGTGTCAACAATTTAGGCAACATCCGTTAGGTTCTCACTTCAAATATTTTGCCGCTAATGGCAAATTGTTATTATGCTTTCTAGTAGGTAGGTACGTTAAGCCGATTGTACTGGTAATTTTTTTCCGTCATACAAATAAGGAGCTTACAGTTAGGCCTTGCAATAAGAAGTTTAAAAATAATAATAGCTAATTTTAGATTTTAGGCTCGCTCTTCGGGGGTCTCGATTTCACATCCAGGCCCGCACTTCTAAATTTACAGAATTACATCTGTTTTAAAAACATCTTATCTATAAGGAAACCGGCAAGTTAGAACTAGAACACCTAGCCTTTTACATGATATTCTATAAGACGTCTGAAGGTTGCCAGACCGTACTACGAAAACGTGGTTGTCTATGACAATGGAACAATAAAAATAAGCAGCTTACATACTATCCGATGCTAAATGTTACTTTATCAAACGAATAGATTCGAGTAACGTACTCATTAGTCAATCCATGCTGGATTTTGGGCTTCGGCCTTTTTTAATTGCGCAAAAACATACAGTAGCAGGAAAATGTCCAGTTGCTATTTAAATATAATATTCCACAGAAATACCATAATTTTATAATAGAGGTAATAAGGCTGTCATCAACTGACTGTAGAAATAATGACCAACATATAAAGTAGCTAACCGGACATATTATGTACGTGACATATTATTATATCGCCTCTCTTTCGTCCTTGTCTGTCTGATTAAAGTTTCTGTTTTGAATAAATTATGTTATATTATTGAGTCAATTTAACAATAGCGTAGTTACTAATATGTAGTGCGGGTATGTTTTTCATTGTGTCAATAATTTAGTTTCAACCTGTTATATTATCAACTGATAGGTAAGTAAAGTTCAGGTGCAGGCAACATAAGGAATAATATGAAATAACACTGAAACGGTAAAATCAACAATACAAAAAAAGGTAGTATGAAGGGTACAAGCATAAAAAATATTACGAGCTGGAACTGAATACGAAAAAATGTTTGCCCAGCACTCGTGCGAGTCACGCATCTGGATAAAACATTTAACATAACACCTAACCTCCACTACTTCGAACGTAGGGTTGTCAAATATTCCGTTTTCACTTTCCAAGTTTTAATTTACACGTGGTGAGTAAAAATATCAATCAACTGCAAACACTATATCAGAAAAATAATTTTATGATAGCACAGTTGAATGCAATTCATTTACATGTAGGTATATAAAACAGTGTTTGCATTTTAAAGCACCATTCAGTATCCTTATTTGACTGTGAATATACCGTTATAACCTTCTTTGTATTTTGACGTGGAGTACATTCTATTGTTTCGTGAGTAAAATATTCGAAGCACATATGATGGGACGTCATGGCCCTGCCACCTCTACATTTTGCGTAACAATACAAGCTGGAATCATACTGTTTCGACCTCAGTCAATTAACTATAGATTATTCTAAGAAAATACTAACATGACATACGATGTATATGTATAATAATATTTAACACGGTTTTATACACAAACGAACAGCAGACAGACGATTGTATTCTTGATATCAATGAAAATTGAATAGTTAATAAAACACTATTGGGCTTTATAGCCTTGGAAGAGCCCTATGTTGCCTAATTACATTAATAAATTTATTGGAGTCTAAAAAAGTTGTAGTTGAAATAATGTGTCAAAATAAAATAAATTACAGCAAAGTAAAATTAAAAGATCATATCTTAATTTATTGTACTTCATTATTTTAGTGTTATATAAGAAAACCGTTCATTAACAGCTCTTCGTAATTATACTGAGACAGTATTCTGTGAAGTAGCCGGTTTTACCGCATGTGAATAAGAAATCACCCTTTAATTAGAATTTTAACGAAAGTGGGTCGGCGAGGTGGTACGCTTTAAGAAAACCGCGCCGCCGTCAGGACGAGAGAGGGGTATTAGAAAATTAGGTAATCATCTAATCTCCCTGAATCACTCTCAACCCCTGTGAACATATTTCATTAATTCTCAAAAATACAATCCTTAAAGCCTGAAAAGTTATCTATCGTTATTTACAACGATTCCCGTATATAATAGAACTCGAGACAATTCCTTATTAGTTATGTGTTCGAATAACCTTTAACGGTTTATTTTATTGGAGTGACTACCGAGAAAAATGTTTATTGCAAGCCATGGCTAGTGACATAAAGGCAATGTTACGCGAATGCTCTTTTCGAACAGGAAAAGCCGAGCATGAACTTTATATAGCGTTCAATTTAGATGAACGGTAATGCACATTTACGAGGATGTATTTGTATGAATCTATTGAAGGAAAGTTGTGAGAACGTATAGGCCTTGTTAATAGCTACAGAGATAAAGTCGAGAATATTTTAGAGGGAAAAGAGAAAATATTTAGAATGTTGCATTTTGCTGAGAGAAAAAAAGCTGGTATAATTCTGAATTAAATTTCATATTTAAAAAATACACAGTTTTCTAGCAGTACCACAAGATAATAATACGGTGTCAGATAACGTGTAAGCTTTCTTATGCCAATATGTTACATCTCGTTTAAGCATATAAGCATTTCGTAAAAATGCCATTTTTTTATATCACTTAACAGGCTTGCGTTTGACTGCGAATTTCTGGCTGAATTATCCATATGAATACGGTGGTAATTAGTACCAGATATTTATGCATTTAACGTAAATTATTAAAAAGTATTAAAACATTCCATCAACGTGTTTGTATATGAAAATTTTTAGCCCAGATATTTATATAAAACTAAGCGTACTCGCCCGCTTTGCGCAGCGTAAATTAAAATTCAGTTATAATGGATTCACGTAAAAAGTCAAATAACAGCCTGTAACTTTTATCAAATCGTAAGGATCATTTCAAAAAATGTTGTTAGGGAAACCGTTAGATACATTTGTAGTTATATAAAAGCGTTAGTGAGCAAAAAATGTTATATTGTTATTACAGAAATATAAATAGTCTAAAATTACCAATATATTATATGCTATAATTATAGGATTCATTATTCGAAATCTTGCATAAGCAATGAATCTATACGTGATAGTAAAGAAAGTAAAATAATATAGGGGTTATTATTTATTTGGGCTTCTAAAACCCATACTTATAAATAAGATATTCAATTAGTTTTAAACGGCTTTATTACGGTTTCAAGCCGTATGGTTTATATCAGCGAACTCCAGTGTAAAATTCGATACCTACTTTTATTTGATATTCCAATTATTATGTATGTACGATTCATAATGTATTCGGTTTTCGCTTTACTGAATTTAATTACAAACTATTCATTCAAATATAGATATTATTCGAACAGTATTTGAAATTTCTAAGTGATTTAAAGTAATTAAAAAGGGAACACAGATAAATCTTATTTTATGGCTTTGATGTGACCCTCCTAAATTTATGATCATAATTACGTAAAATTTACGATTTTTTAATGTTTTATCGGTCGTCATTACTTTCTCTCGCACCTTATATCAGTTATTGAAGGACGATTTTTATGTTTTCTTCGTTTATTTTAGTTAAAAAATGAAGAAACCTTGACGAGATACCGTAACAATTTTAATGTGTTTAAATACAAGAAATATAACATCAATAAAATTTTGATAGCAAAAATTATTCCAATACGTTTATGCATAAACAAATTGGAAATAAAAGCTGTAGTTACTACGCCGTCAAATAGGACGCTGCTTCAACCTTTGCTTTGGGAAACTACAGCCACTGATTTTCAGTGCGTTCCACGTAAATAGCGCAACTCGGCCAAGTAGCCTTGTGTGTGCGTTGTATCTCTATATTCTGCCAAAATAGCTCATAACTTAAATCCACAAAGACATATTACATAGATGCCCATTTGGTTATTCCGCACAACCAGAGGCATTTGGGGACCACGACAGAAAGAGGTCATTAATCTTTAACGTGACGTTTTCAAGACCCTTTATACCTACTTTACGTTATTCTGAAATTGCTTAATCTCTTTACATAATAAATACAAATGAATTTCCAAAATATATCTCGTATCAGGGTAACTATGTCAGTAAGTAGTACGCTTCCCATCTCAGCGTTAGGTCAATGCTGTATTATTGTCTATCAAAAGCTGAATTTATAACCGACTTGAAGATAGGTCAAATAAGACCAATCCTGCCAAAAAATAAGCTAATCAAAACCAAAGAAATCCACATCTTCGAAAATACAAATAGCTATTCTTTCTTTCCGCTCAATTGGAAAACTCTTCATAAGATGGTAATTTTAAGGCTCCTACTTTTGATCCTTTATGTTTAGTGTAATACAAAAATTACTGGCCTCTTGTCATACGATGATTAAGTCTAATAGTTTCATAACATAGATACATAAGTTTAACTACACCCAAATAGTTTAACATACAGCATACCTTATGGGCTCATTAAGTCCCTCGTCGGCTTCTTTTTGACTTATCAAGTTACACCCGGTATGTTCTCCAACTAAGGTAAAGTAAGCAAGATTGAAGAAGACATCAAGAGCTATTTTCAGATTCTATTCGATTAGATACAACAAATATTCTTACGTTAAATGAGTTAAATGCCTAGTATAGGATTTTCAATGAATTAAACATCTTCGAAGACTAAAAGTCCTTCAAAGTAAGTCTTTGTGAAACCTACAATTTCGTATCACACGCTGCTGGAAGCAGATTAGTTTCATTTCCGTTTCACCGGGACACAGGAACTTCATTAATCTTCCACGTGATATTTTGGCTTCAGCGTACCTTTGCTTTGACGGGTAACCTGTTCCAATTGTGAATTCTCCATCTATATTGAAACGTAAAGTATTCTGAATAGCATGTTAATAATTCTATAGATAATCGTCCAACATCTATCACGGACCGTTAACCTACAAAATCCACAAACCATCGTGGAATGTCACGTACCGCTGCGAGCAGATAGGTAGGTTTTATTTCCGTCCGACCGGGACCACTACACGGTCCATCATTAATCTTTCACGGGACGTTTTGGAGATTTTATATGGCAACAATATTACTCTCTAAATTCGTTTAAGCTCGTGCTTAATCATGTTATAGATAGAAGCTTAGGTACCATTGAGAAAGGATAAGCTATTTACCATCAAGAAAACTTCAAGAAATAAAACCATCCCCCATTTGACTTAAAACTGATATTATGGAAGAAAAAGTACTTTGAAATTATTAGCATATTACCTTACATACTGCGTAATACGGAAAGTCGGCTTAACTTTATCAAAATAAACACTAACCTTCCTGATTTACCCCTTAAGGAACATGATTTCGTATTGTAATAGTACAAGTATTACATGTAACAAAGTACATTTAAATTCTACTTTCTGTTCGTATAAAATCTTCGCAATGAAATTAACAATCGAAAAAATTGCTCTCCTCTTTAGAAGTTATTGTAATAATTGTCACAATTTAAAATTATTGAATGCAATCGTATAAATCTACGTTGCATAACATCACAACGCGAGTAAATAATGTCTATATAACTAGTGTAGAATAAAGAAATAAAATGTCAAGACCCGTTTCTCTAGATATTAAAATATAAAGTAGCTCAACTCAAGCAAGGAACGGCGACGTCATTAATCTCGCTGCACACAGACACGTTGAAGACCCTTTGATGGCAAAAACGATTGAGTTACCTACCTACTGTTATACGTCTATCCATATGTCCTCATATATCTCTATATATCCTCCATAACATGGGACAATTTTATCTAAAACATAAATTTCTTAAGAAAATAAAATAACGACTCACACCCATAACCCCAAACCGAGATATCCAGGATATCTCATTGAACAAAGAAAATACAACACTACATCGAAACACAGAACATTTATATCTAAATATATCATTCAGAAGCCTGCCATAGGCACATCGTAATGGTGGAGTTTCTGCCAAATGGCTCCTCTATCACCATTACGTATTTTTTCTATGCGCAATGTACTGGATGATGCCCGACCGAATAGGCAATTAGCGTAAACTTGAACGATACCTACTTCTAGACACATGTATAATATATATTATAGTTTATATACTCATTTAGTTTACTAAGAACACATTGAAAAATAACAACTAGTTAAGCCGATTTACGCGTTAGAGGGTATCGTTAAAAAGTTATTGATGTCGTTACAAACTACGATGTATCGGTTCGATGTTGAGTCTAACGACTTCGCAAATACAAAGAATCCGGAAAGACAGATAAATGGCTTCTCTAAGAGTAGCAATTAAGAGTTATGGTTTTGTCAAGTCATTTTGTCGGTCAGATAAACAGAAAATCACGTTCCGTATAACGGCGTGCCTTTATATAAGATTTTAAACTTTTAGATATGTGCATAAAAGTTTAATTTTCCTAAAGTATTTTGCCTTTTTTTTTTCATTTAAACCTAAGTGATACCTTCAAGAAACGATCGATAAATACTTTAGTTTCCGATCCGAAAATTAAAATGTTTACAATTTAAATTAACGTGACATACTTTAACATAAATTTAAACTAGACAATAAAGGTTTATTACATACAGACAATTGTATCTTAAATACGAATCGGCAATACTATACGCGGAAAACATAAGCTAATAAATTACCTTCATGCCAACTTTGCGAGCTTAACGCCGAAGTTGGTGAACAACACCTGCGCTCCCGCCACTATAATTAAAGCTGTCCTACTTTAGAACACTTTTTATTTTTTAGTGCCTAACGTAACCTGTTCTATTTATGTGTTTATATTTATGTTCCGACTATTAAAAAACCGGCTTGTAGGCCACCTTATATATAGGTTGCTACGGTCCAGAAAGATTTCCATTTGATTTCAAATAAGATTTAATTTTAATATGAAACGAGTTGGACATATATGAATAACCGACATATTTAGAAGGTCTTGTATCGTAGTCTACTTTTGAACCTGGTTGGAATTGCTGAATAGTTAGAATAATTAAGGTTAGAACAGCGGCGTAAACTTAAAGTTCGTTGTGTTACTGCGTTCGTAAAATATTTTTACAGAATATTAAATGTGCGTTCTTTATCTTCGTCTTTATTAACTTATTAAAAGCTGAAATATGTTGCTTAAAAGAATTTTAATGAAAAACGTAAATGTTCTCGGCAGTCTGGATCAGTATCAACTCATCCTTTACTCGCGACAATGTTGTCGTAGTATGTAACACTCTTAACTAGCGTACTCTAAAGGCGCGAATTTACAGAGCGGTACGTAAACAAAGCTACTCCTCGTGTGCTAACTGGCTAACAATATTTAAGGGGATATATGTATGTACAACATTAGATTAATTTATACGGGTATTCCCTATAGCTTTATCGAAATACTGCAAAGGTCAACCGAATTACACCGGTTTATCGAAATAAATCCAATAAATGTAGGTTTGGCCTAGTTTAGGATGAGATAACCGTATTTGAGATTGAGTCTAGATATACCTACATTAAACGATCATATCATAAATATATCTACTCAATAGTCAAGGCTCGTATATCAACAAATATGTAAGAATAAAAATATGTAGTTCCAGCTGTTCATTTACTGCAATTGCAATTACAAAAAATAGACAAAACTTTGCTATGTACAGACTATTTATTTATTTAAAAAAGTAATTACCAAAATTAATTTCAATTTACGTAGCTTTTTCACTTATTCATAAGGATTCATCGTAATACGATGCATACATAAATGTATGTACATCATACTACTTATTATAATTCACTTACATTAATTATAACGTAAATTATGTACTCCTAAATCAAATTATAATAATAACATAACATCTTTTCTAATCGTCTTGCAGCCCCTACTCTTACTTTCACTGACTATATAGACAATATATACTTTGTATGTATATGTATATACTATGTAACACCGTCCTATAAACCACAACCATACCTGACTTCATTAGGAATCCTTCCAATCCTGTATGCCCAATACGCAGAAAAGTGATTGTAAAATATTAATTTTGTTTGTACCACTTATATAGGAATATTTTCATTTCATATCCAATATTTGGAAATGGACCATATTCAGTTACATGTATAAAAGTATAAAAGCATACCTTGATTTGCATATAAAGCACACGATTATAAACCTGGTAGTAAACGAGACGGCTCCTCCTACAGGAGGTAAATAGATACATTTAATACATTTTCCTCCCCGCGTGTTCCCTAGCCGATAAAATCTTCAATTGTACTCGAATCAATGGTCTGTTATCGTGAATGAGCCAAGAGAGCACCTATAATACCTTATATACACTTCACTTTCTGAAAATTTTATTCATAAATATACCCACTATGCTATAATTATATATCCTTAGATGCTCCAGATCCTATACAACACGAACTGATTCTTTATTCAGAACGGATGTTTTGTGCACATTTTGCCCCTGTATTTAAATTCATGTCAGACATTCGAATAAAATCGTAAGAACGGTTATAAAAATAACAAGAGCTTTTTTATGCACATCGTCACAGTCCACTTATCACGGTTATACGTGACAGACAAACTGGAGACACTTTAAGAACATTGTTATGTACATGTTTTTAAAATGTTAGTCATTCGCCGACATCGCCACTTAAAAGAATTTTAATGTGACAAAAGGACAAAAAGTGACTAATATTAATGTGAAGATGACGAAATATAATTGGCATAGAAACGACCTACCGTTTTGCGTTTCTTGTATCGTACAATAGAAATGTGACCCGCCCCGGTACGGTTCGTGCCACACCTATAGTGCTAACAAATAATTTTGATACTTTCTGTCTGGAGTAAATACATTATATATATTATATTCGTTACCCGTACCGCGATCAATCAATATATCATACAATCAAGACCATTTTACTACGTCAATGGAATAGAATGGGTTACCCGTTCCAGGTGATATCATTCATCGGTGCTAATAATGTTTCGTCGATAAACTGGTTGCATTTCATACCAATGTGTGCGTGAACAATGACTATAAATAGAGTCCTCTAAAGAACGTATTAAACCCTGTTTTTACTCACAATTCTCCGTCCGTTGAATGAACAGATGTTATTGGAAACTCGTTAACGATATCTCGAATAAAAACCAGTAACTTCGTAAGAAACTTATTATGATTGTACAACTGTCTAGAATAATAATAAACATGACAATTTTTATATAATTGCAGTATGAGTTGAACCTGTGTCAATGACCGAAGGAAACCTATACCGCGATCTTAGGGACACAGAATCAAACTATGCTATTCAACCTTTAGTTATGCGGTTACAGCAAGTCTAGAATAAACAAACGTCATTGAACTAATTTCAAACAATATCGAACATCTAACAAATACAACTGTTCCGGGGCTTTTGAAAGTTACCAGATTTAATTAGACAGATTAAATTCTTAGCTATTCTATTATCATTATTATCATATTACCTGTCATTCAAGTAGAACAGCTAATTAGCATCGTAGTTTCACTACTATGATACCCAAGAGTTAAGACTTGAAAGGACTAACAGAAAATGCTTTAATTAAGCGCCCTAGAGGCACTTTTCCGCTGCGCTAGTGTGAAGTTCCATCAATTGGCACAACAGTTAAAAATATTATATCGCTAAATTCTATTTTGATTTTTTTATACTTAAAAAATATTGTAAATGCTAAAAAGTCTGATATTTACATATATACACATGATTGCGTGAAAGGATTTCCTAAAAAATATTGAATGATCTCATCAGAAAATATTGTAGTTAAAAATTCAATTGGGAAATAGTCGTGATATGTAGAAATAATAAAAAAAATCGATAATAAAAGATGATTATTATCAATAACAGAACAGTTTAGCGGAGCCCCAAAATAAGCAAATTCTTTCATATTTATTATTTATCAAACAAAACTTCTTAACATAACCACGAGTACATCACCTACGTCACCGCAATGTAGCGTTAAAATTCCTTCGCGTTAAAATTAATATTCGCGGAGAAGTTTAACCAATTCTGACGTTTATTTTCCTTCAAACATTTTCAGACCCCACACAGAGACAATACTTGCACTGTTATTTTTTCGATTATTCATTTAGTAAAGTTACGCTATAATTCGAGACCATCGAAATGGAACCGGACATAGCTGTAAAAAAAATAAACGAGTTTCAACAAACAAAAAGTCAATACATTTATTTTTACGTATCAAAGTACTCTTCCCGTCAAGAGAAGAAAAGTGGGGTTCGAGGAGTTTCTGAAATTATTGAAATGTTTGGCACTCAGAGCTCTATGTCTACCCCGTTAGGGACCTGGAGTGATGATAAGCAGAATCGTAATTTATACTGTTTTTAACAAAGTGAAGATTATTAAACGAAAACGATAGACACCAATTAATACACGGTCGAACTGGCAGGAGGTCTGCCATAGCCCCAGGTTACCGCCGGATACAGAAGGCGCTATCAAAAGAGGTTTGACATTTCAGCCATGTAATAAATCATTTGAGCCTAAACACGTCAGCCGCGTTTTACGAAACATTTTCAGTATAAAAGCACGTTGACAGGCGCAAAGGATATT
>DWUN01000869.1:0-19286 GCA_018249975.1 Passova gellias
GTGTGATTGTAATTAAACATCTAATACTGTTTATCATTAGCGCCGTTTTTCTGATCAAATGATTCGAAAAAATACATTACAACACAGTAATACCCACGTTTTACGGAAGTCGTAAATTTTTAATTGAAATCAAATAAATCCAGTTCACGATGCACTTACGCAATTCCGTAATTTATAGGTAAAGTTAATTTCTAGGCTAGTTTAAATCAAGTATCTTGTAGGGCTTCTGTCGAAGTTCGCAGAAGAACGAGATTAAGAAACTTTTCATTTCTTATTGAAGTCCAGTTAAAATATAAGTCAGTTAAAGTATTGGAACTTTGGGGTAAGGCTTCGATGGCGAAATAACTGTGGCTGAGTTTGTTACAACACAGCAATATGGCTGTTATTTTGAAACGTTTTTTCGTTTTGAAAGATAAAAAAGCATTTATTATAACTTGAAATGTTTCAAGTCTTCTTGTAGTCTTAAAGAAAATATTAACAACATTTCAGATAAATACAAATTCATTAGCTGCACTGCCTACTAAAAAGCATTCCCATAGTTATTTCTATATATATTACACCTTTTTTCAAAGTTCCGCTTAAATTCCGTCCATCATTTCATTTCATTAATCCTTACTAGCGTACTGTTTGTTTGGTAAAATTAATATTACTATATACTTTACTAAAGCAACGGATAATCTGTTTAGAACTACATAATATAACATCACGCCAGGTCCCTAACGGGGTAGGCAGAAAGTTTAGAACTGATTGTTATTAATTCTCATATACTTTTAAATGGCACAAAACTGATACCAATTCTTGTATTATACACTAGTAAGTATTAAATACTTCAATTCTAACTTAAGCTCAACTTTATTACGTCAAAAGATAAAAGTGTAATAATAGAAATATTGGGCGATTTTATTGCTAATACGGCTTTATCTCTACGAATTACATCTCCAATCACAACTCTGTTTACATTACGGACGATAAAGATTAGCTTTCAGCCTAATAAAAGGTTGAAGAGTTCTCAGTGACACGTAGAGATGAATCCGATAGATAAATACCGATCTCTACTTAAGAGGGTGGCGTAAGCTTCCCTGTAGAGATTGGGATAAATTTTGTCAAATATTCACTTATGTTGATAAATATGGTTTAAAAATGTTTTTTTTTTAAACGAGATTGTTCCGTAAATGCGCAACAAAAATTTAAAATTCAAACATTATGCGAATAAATTCATTTGAACTTATTCATATAAACATCGTAACTTGTATATAATATCTAGTTATGCATGAAGATAGAGATGAATGTAGACGAAGTGCGTCAGTTTTGCAAGGACTAAGATAATTTGGCACTCGGTGCTTTTTGCCTACCCCGTTAGGGACCTGGCATGATGCTATGTACGGAATAAGGAACACTTAACTCTAATACTAAGTAGATGTGATAGTAATTGAATGATCTCTTGAAATCCAACCTAATTTATCCAATCGAATACCCGCTACGATAAAAACCGAAACAGAACCATCAATTGAATTTAAATTCATCTTTCAACAAATTGTTGAGTTACCTTTCATAATACATATTCGGGAAATGACAAATGTTTTTATCAAAGCTATAGGTCGGCGAGGAAATTAGGAAAATTGCTAAATAAATGAAAAATACATTAAGGTGGTATAAAACAGACATCGCATTTGCCATTTCGAACAAAGAGCGAACAAATTCTATTATAATCGGATATTTTACGGCGACGAGGCAAAAGAAAACAGTCACTTGTTTCCTTAACAAGCGGTCTACTTATAAAGGTTCATAAAATCATCAATTTAAGGCGGTATCAGGGCTGTAAATAATAACTTGTTGCCTTGTTTGGACCTTTCCTCAGATCTTCATAGCTGAGTGATTTGTAACTTAATATCAGTATTTTTGGCTCTTTGATAACAAAAGAGAATGACAATTTCAGAATTTTCAAAATAAGCTTTTTATTATTGTTATTGTTATATGACTTTTAAATAATTTAATAGACAAATACTACCTTTTTTGATAGCTTATAAAACAACTTATATTATCAGACAGTAATTTCAAAGACAAATATTTATAATCCGGTTGCATATGGAAAACTCTCATGATTTAGGTACTAAAACATAGGCCAACATTTCAAATTTAGTTGTATTTATAAATTTAATTCACAAAACGGAATGCAATTGCTTACAAAAACATCAGCTGCTAAACTGAAATCTTATCGACAATTGCTTTCATGATCAGAAATGTTACTTAACATCACATTAAATTACATTAGTCTTAATCAAGAATAAAAACTTACGTTTGGTATGCGAATAAATTGCAAAATATGCATACTCGCATTAATTAACTTCCAAAATTATATTGTTACGTATTCCTAAGTACGCGACATAGAAAAGCTAGCACCACTAACTTAATTGCCACTATATCGTATTAGACATAATCGTATCGCGATGATTCAGTAAGTTTCGTAAATGTGATTAACGTCATGCATTTGATAAATAAGCGGTACAGAAGCCGTCAATTTTACACGTTATTTACAACATTCACAATTGAGTGTGTGAAAGAACTTTGAACGGAAAACTAACAATAGTTGCAACGTATACAATCAACGTGTGTACATAAAGCTATTTATACAGCAGTGAGGTTATTATTATTACTGTAACTTTAACATGTTTTCCTACCCATATACTGTAAGCATATAACTAAATTTTCATTTCTTCTAAAAGGAAGGTGTTCTAGAAGAAATCGGTATCCTAGCCGTAAATTGCTGTTTAACTGTTATTTACAGTTTCCGCGAGGCATATAGACGCCTTAGAAACCACAAACATTTCGTATACCCGTACCTTATTACCAACATGGGAAACTTATTTAAACCCATGTTGTATTTCGTTATATTACAATCGTTTCAGGCAGACAAAAGAATACCCCGCCTTTGTCTAGAACTATTCCCGACCAATGAAACAAATGAAAAAATCATTTTGTCGTTAGTCATACGTTAGTCATCGTTATAAAATACAAAATAACGTATAATTTCCATTTGTATTCAATTGAAGAAATCTTAAACATTTTCGCGCGAGAGAAGTAAAAAGGCTTTTGATGGTCCGCGACCCTTGCATCGGAAATTCCAGCAAGTCATTCTTAAATATCGCTATTGAATATGTGTATAAAGGTTGCCTTGGTACTAGTGTAGGCGAATACATTGATACTTTGAAGTTGTTAAAGTGTTACCTCCATTCGGTAACGCTTCAAGCAGCTTTACTTTTTTATATTTTTTCAAATTATGACATACGATATATAGCATAATTACGAGTCGGTTATGTAATCAATTTAATTATTTATATATATAGAATGCTTTGAATATCTGTGAAATAACATTTTATTACAAACGATTACAGCATTACGCTTTATAGTCTGTTTGTTATAACATGATATAATTAACTACATTATGTACATTATCATCACCAATGTTTTTGCAATAGAAGTTTATTAACATTTGAATAAACGGTTAAACTGTTATTATTAATTGCCGTGAACGGTGATTCCTAATTCCGAAACTTTCCTGTTTATGCCAAAAGTTTGAGAACTGAGAGATTGGTTTATATTTGAAATTAATCTGCATGCATATAGATAGGGTATAAATTATTTTTAAAATTGTGTTTTTAATTCAATCTTGTGTTAATAATTACATTTTTACAACGACATTAATCTTATGAAATTCTTCCATTACACGGATAGACGGACGAACTAGTAGGCATTAAGTTTGGCTATTATGAAAGAATATATGTATAAATAAATAATAGCGCATTTCTTTTTAGTATTCAAACAGAGTTGCCGGATATTGATGGCATTGTGCAAACAAACACTTGTTGATTGACAAACAGCATTTGCATGTTTGCAGCGTTGTACGCCACGTTGACCTGGCAGCAACGTAGCACTATGCTGCAACGTAGAGCATCGTGCCACGTGAGTTTTAATTAAAACTGTAACGTTTCCTCTGTAAAATATTGCGTGCTTATTGGAATATCACATGGGACAATATGTTATCTTATGGCGTTGGACATTCGTTTAATAATGATTACATTCCCGACGTACCGGACTGACCTTGGGACGGCGGTAAAGGAATCTCATAAATTTTTATTTTAATCATTTATCAAAACGTTTATTAATAATGTAATGAGGTAGATAAAGAGACACTTGCCTTGGCATTTCTGTTTTATTGTAGAATTTACTATTATTGGTATATTGTGGAATTTACAGATTATCCTATTCGTAAATAGCATAACACCGAAGTAATTCACTCCCCGCCCACATCATGTATTTCATCATTGAACGGACCAGAACGAAAAGGATATAAATGACCTATAAACTTCAAGACCGTATCTTTGAAGGCGATCGGATTACCTCAAAGCGTCACACCTTCAAAGAATCGTTCAAAATATTAAATAAAGCTGACGCTCCGTAATGAAATCTCGGTCTGCTAATCCAAATAATGGGCGGGAAAATTTCAATTAAACCGAGAATGACACGGCGTTTCGTTCAAAAGGTAATTAATGAGCGGCTCTTCATTAGGGATCAAGAACAAGCTACTCCACAGATTTGACACCAATCAGGTGGTTGAGTAACGTTTATTAACAACGTTATTAAATTTAGATGGCTCCGTTACTGAATTTCTCAATGTCGCAATTCGAATTTTAAACTGTAGCTAATCCCAATGCCCGAAATTCGGATAGTCGTGAAAATCAGTTTAGACACTTTTAATAATTTTATTTTAATAAAAAATTTCAAAAAGATAACAACCGAATACGATTTTTATACTTATTTAATTAGACGTGAAATGCTATAACTGCATACTCATTCTTCGAGTTTTTATAACAAACATACCTCGCTTAGACTCTATCGAATTAGGCATAACACGATGAAACGTAAAAATTAAGAACATAGTCATTTAGTGGATTAGAACACACACGTGATTGTTTCATTAATTATAATCTATTTAAATTAGACATATCGGGAGTGCAACAGATGATAAATATAGATATTTGGAAAAAAAAAGATAGCTGAATTCGCATAAGTCATTAGTATAATATGAATGCACGCTCAAAATAATGAAATTTCCTCAATTATAAACATTATTTTAAAAATTACGTCAAAATTATAGCTAAAAGTGGCAATAAGTATTATAAGGTTAATTCTAAAACAAATGAAGCTAATTTCAACTGTACACATTTAAACCTAAACCGCTATAAACCGTGAATATAACATAAACGGCTTTAAAATTGTAAATGTTAGCGCTAAAACGTTTTATTGGCTAACTAGGTCAACAGAAACCCTACGCTGAGCCTTTGTGACGCTCTTATAGTGTTAAGTCACTATTGTCATATCATATTTTCGCTAAAAATAAATGCGTAATACTTTTATATAGCCGTTTGATGGGTTACGTGTCTGTGGCTCGCTACGAGCGCGCTGAGATTGGAGGGATTGTGATGTGATTAGGTACACATTGTTCATTTGTTTTAGCTTCATATCGCTATTGTTCTAGTTCGAGTGGGCGCACGTTCAACGTAATCCCCCATGTCACCGGATAAATGCAATATCGATGCACGTTTGAGCATAGAGAGGACTCCATTCAAGATCTAGAAACAATAGAAACGTTATCATTCGGACTGATTTAGAACCCTTGTTACTGCTGCTGAAATAGTTAAAGGTTATTTATACTACATAGTATAAAACAAAGTCGCTTTTCGCTGTCTGTCCCTATGTATGCTTAGGTCTTTAAAACTACGCATCGGATTTTGATGCGGTTTGTTTTAATAAATAGAGTGATTCAAGAGGAAGGTTTATATGTATAATAGCATACACTATATAGTAAAGAAATACCGTTATAATTTATATGGCAGAACAACGTTTGCCGGGTCAGTTAGTATACTTATATGATATCTCGTTTACACGATGAGAACTTATTGCTGAGTTTAAACGTGACTCGACATTAACAATGAATATGACAGAATATTAAGTGTAAACCTAGCTCAATAAAAGTGTGGGCGAGTTTCAGTTATACAAAACCACTTATTGCTCACTATTTAAGAGAAACAATATCGTCATAATTATATAATCTCTCATCCCATTATTGCATAGCAACCAATAAGGTCATCGCCATTCCAATGAAACCTTTCGTCTTATAAGTTGTAGTTTGACTCTTTTAAATTTCAGTAAAGTTTTGTAGCTAATTACTAATCATTTGTTATTTGTTGCACAAAATTGATACTAATAAAGTTGAAACTTGATTTCCCAGGCTTTTGTGTTAGTAATTCTACGCCTGTGCAATTTCACTGTCCAGCCTTGGTTGATTACTTTGGTAACCGACAAAGGCTTAATGTATTATCCATTCTATGCTACAAATACAAATTTAACAGATAAGCCGCTTTCTTAAAACCAATAAGCCATTATCTGGTTTTGCAAGCCTTCAATTTATAATTTATATGATTCCAGAAACCAACATTCGTATGGTAATCCTATTATTCCGAACAGAGAAACTTAACATATTGTCTCGACGCGTAATTGTAAAATCGTGCGTATTATGATTTTTATCGCTCATATAATATGCAGTATTACTATACGATATGCGTACGAAGATTATATTGAGAGTACCTTTAATAGAAGAGCATGTATAATAACTTAGATAAAAGTCGAAAAAATGGTCGTGGCGGGTGAAAATTCTTTCTCTGCCTATCCTTTTGTGTAATAGGCGGTTTTAAATCTACCAAAAACACTATTTCAAATTAAGTTATACGCTCTCCTCGTTAAACTAAAAATTCCAACAAGAAATATGTATTATAGTAAAGTATCGAAAAATAGACAAAATCTTTTTATTACCTTTGGTATACATGTCCTACTTGGTCATTAATGACGCTCCGATTTCAAGAAGAGAAAAATATGTATGATTATTTCACGAATATTTGTTGATTCGTTACTCTGTATCGGTGAGACAATTCTTCCAATGATATAACACGGTTCTCCGCGTGGCAGTTAAGCTGAAATGCAAATTTTACTTGCGCCCTCTTCTGAATACCGATCCATGGTCTCGTTTCATAATCGTAATTTATAGCAGATATATTAATAGTCCTATGTAAACAATTTACATTGTAATCCATTGTTGTTTAGCATTACTGGTGGTAGAATCTGTGCGTGGGTTTGACCGTGTTTGTACTAACGCTAAATCTTCGCGATTATTGTTTAAGGATCAATACAATAAGTAAATATGATAATATTAACACACTGGGCTGCATCTGTGCCTTAAGGGGCAAAGGATAAGCTTAATCTGTAAGGATACGCTTAACAGATACTTAAACGCTTGCTATAAGGATTTGACATATTGGGAAGAGCTGCAGGAAAATCTTCTATACGATTTATCATCCGTGGGAAGTTGACCTTTGAGACTAACCAATTACGAAAAAAAAACCTAATACTTCCTAGATATACTGCCCGCAAGTCCACTGGCAAATTATACTGCTTCACGTGATGTAGGGTGTTCAGGGTAAAGTGGTGTCTGACGAGATACACCAGATTCTTGCCTGAAATAACATCTAAGAACGCTGTAATCGAAAAACACGAGGACTATATATGTACTCGTAATAATTCGTATTAAATTTTATTACTTAATATATTCATAACTATTGAAATATCACTCGCTAAAACGGTGAAGGAAAACATCGCGAGGAAACCTGCACACCTTAGAGATGTTATAAAGTATATAATATTTTCTGAGGTGTGTGAAGTCTACCGATCCGCACTTGGACAGCGTGGTAGACTATTTGTCGCAAAAAAATTAAAAGACAATTATAACTTATTCGACATTTAACTGTATAAAATGTTACTAATACATATTTTTTATTTCTTTTATCATATGGATTAGGTCTATGATTGAAAATAATCAATTCATTACTTCTCACAGCCGAGTATACACCACCTCCCTTTATCCAGGAATATTTATTTTCAACCGCTGCACCTATTTCTAGCGTTTGTCACCTGTGATCCTATTGAAAAACTCTTCAAAAGCTAGATCGATAGGCAGATAGGACTATCGCAAACGACGTCCATCATATATTATTTAATGTATGACAGCGGTTTCAAACCAGATGCATAAAACCTATAAACCATTAGTCAACCATGCAAGAGTGATTAGTCTAATTGTTTTTATAATTTGCATTGAAGTTGCACTGTACTTATTCTGTTGCTCTCATATAAATCTCACCGAAAATCTTTTGCGTTTCTTAAATAGACCTTTAGAAAGTTTTAACCTAAAGTTTCTTGGGTAAATGGGAATGCGAGCGACATTGTGAACCGTGAAAATGGTTATGATAAAACAACATTTTTACATTTACCCACGTATGGGTTTTGTAAAATTCTTTAAGTACGCTGAGTGGTAATATAATCGTATGATTACCGTTATGTGAATTACCTTTGATTGGAAGTGTTAGTTTATTTTACCTGTGCACCACCCATCCTTTCTGATCCTATGTCACCGGAGTTGTGGGTATTTCAGATTTCAGCTAAACATGTCGAGCCTTTTGGGCTCTACGTTATGTTATATGCCCGTCTGTCAGTCAAATAGTCAGCCGGAGTACCACAAAGCAGTTATTGTATATCAATCTAACGATAGAAGGGACAATAAACTGGCAACCAGTCATTCCAATTTCTATTTATAGATTAACATGTTCATTACCTTTTATCTTAAGCTGAACTTTACCAATAATTTGTGGTAATTCTGAACGATAAAACATACATGTATAGTTATATATATATATATATATATACACATACATACATACATATATACATATGTATATTTACGTAATTATTGTTATATATTTTAGTTAAACTTTTTTACCTTTCGGTAGCAAAACAAAATTTGGGGTTTATTGAAGATACAAACAAGGACAAGGGTCGCCAGGTCTTAAAAAACAATAAAAGGCATATAAATTGTCATTTTTATTACCCACAAATTGAATGGAAATGTAGGCGATCGGAAATGTAGAGTCCACAAGAAACTTTTGTGATGACTCTACAAAGAGCTACGTTAGCGTTCGCTGTCGACGCTTTACGATAACTAGCATTGTTAAGGATCGTTCAGTTTATACAGGATAGCTATGACCGTTTTATATTATCAAGTATCATAAACGATCTAGAGTAAGAACACGGCATTTGGCAACCAATTTTAAAACTTGAATTACTTTATTTATGTCTACGAAGAATGGAGTTGAGTGTAAAAATATGTTTGAGTTATTATTCCTCGAAAAGTATAACAAACATTTTCTGGATAAATATTTATGTGATGAAAATTATGTCTTTAACTATGTTTATATGGTACGTATGTCGTTTTGCTGTGCCGTTAACGGTAACTACTGCGGAGTAGAGGCAATATTTTAACCGCATCGTATCTCTAATGAGGGGATCATGGAATGGGAACCCAATAATATTGTGTTGAGTTTATGTCCTTAGCCGATGACGTGTGTTTATCGAAATGATCTGAGTAATGTTATCATTATAGTACAACGTCTCTTAAACAGGTATACTCGTATAACGCACGATCGCTAACTACATAACGTTCTCAAAGGGACTGAGTGTTGAGATGTGATATGTTGACGTACTCAACGCTACAGTTTGCTTCCGGCCCACATAAGGAGAAAGCAACCAAGAAATTATGTGGTTGAAACTAACATAATTCTTAACATGCTTTAATTATGTTTGCTTTAATTTGAAAGAATAATGTTCAATCGTATTATTTGATACAGTTTCGTACGAAGTTTAATTAAATTCGGTAATCTATTATTTTCTCACGCAACAAAATAGCGGTTGTGTCTGCAAAGCGGTTAGTGTAAACGCTGTAATTACTCAAAGGCGTTAGCGAGTTTGTTCAATTTTCGAGAGCCAATTATGGATTGTGTCTATTTCGGTCATTGTAGAACACTTCGTTGTGTCTTATTTATCTTTATGAATCTATTAACTCGGCGCTATAACGCCTTGAAATGTATTATTGACGCTGTTAGTTCGCACCTACTTAGACTTGGTTAAAGTATTGAGTTAAGTTTATCATTCTAGGTACTAAGGTACATGCAGTATTCTTTAAGTAAGCGTCTTTAATTTTTTATTAATGATAAGCTTTTTGTAGTTACATACATACATAATATCACGCCGCGTCTCTAACGGGGTAGGTAAAAAGTATCGAGTATAATCATGTTATACTTGTTCAATCGATATAATTTTGTTGTACAAATTTATGACAAATTTAATCACTTAACCACGTTTCATTGGACGTCGAATTCAAGAATCTCAGACATTTTTAGTTCTATTTTTAGTCTCAAGCCGATTTACTTGAATATAAATTTGTTTACAAGTGTCATAAAAATGTATGCCTTAAAAATAATTGTAGCTTCGGATAGGATACTTTAAAATTATCTCAATAAGCCGTGTTTGGCGACAAAGCTACTGTACTACCAATTAATATATGTTTAAAGTCCCTGTAGATGTGATGTTCGTGCCCGAACGCTCTGAACGCTAGTCAGTTCACTAAAAATGCGACAAATGCTCAATGAAACCAACAAAGGTTTTATTTTTATTGAACCGCCGATATGAATCAATCGATCAAATATTATTTTACTTTGAAAGTAATATAAGTCAAATGCTTACTTAATGCTAATGTATTACAAATAAAAATAAAGGATAGTTTCGTTTTGGACGAATATTTCACAGCGACCCTGACGATACGAGTAGTTTAGGCGCGCCTCATTCCCTACAATTTTAATCATCATTTACACAAACATCACTGCTGGGAATCGTTTTACGTGCGAATTGAATTATTGAACAATACTATTAACGTGTCAACTAAATGAATTAACTAAATTTTAATGCGTAATTTCTATTAAACTCTCCTCAATGACCCAACGTTGCGTAGACGTTATCTTGGTAGCATTCAATATAGGATAATGTAATTTTAATACGATATCAAATTATCAAGAAGCTGTCGCGGGTGGCCGCCACCGCATTTGGACCTTAATACATAATTATATAGTTATAGTTACGAGTATTTTGATTCGTCTTGATTAGGATTATAGAAATACGATTATTATTACCGACGTGTATGCATGAAGAGACTTATGAATGTAGACGAAGCGCGTCACGTTTGCAAGGACAAAGATATTTGGCACTCGGTGCTTTCTGCCTACCCCGTTAGGGATCTGACGTGATGTTATGTTTGTTTGTATTATGCGCTAATTTAGTTAACATTTCGTTTCACTTTAAATTTGTAAAACACAAGGAAACTTCGAAAAGTCGAAGTGCGGAACATTTAAATCCGAAACCATGTAGTGTGAAATTGAAAAATTACTAGGCCATCATAGATTGGGACGTAAATAAAGTCCCAAATTTTGTTATTATTTCCTTCTTATAACACAATAACGCACTAACAAATAAGATGTTGACTCACCGAGCTCCATCACTATTATTAACATCGACATATCCCATTTACCTGGAGACGAAATGCAATTTTCTAGATAACATTATTGTTTATGTTCGTGACAGCTTTCCGTGAAAAAATATGAAAGCGACAATTTGCGGGCAGGAAGCAATCATACATATTTCAACAAATTTCCACGTGTGTTTAAAGAGGATGTGTTAAATCGGTTGAGATGGAAACAACGGGCAATATTACAATAGACTGACTCTCAAATTTAATTAACGTCACAAATACTTTGTATATATTCGTTGCATGTAAGCGTGGAATTACTCGGAAATTGGAATTTTAACTTGGAAATTGGACTCCTTGGAACACTCCCTGTTCGATGTAACAGGATGTATCTTCCTAAAAAGCCTCAATATCATTAACATTTTAATCCTCAAAACTTAAAGGTCTCTGAAAGGGCGTATTGGTATGGAATCTATAAAAAAGTACTCTGAATAGATATAATATACAAAGGGGCGAAATAAAATCGTTGAATGTAATAGAAAAAATTGATTTTAAGTACAGGATGTCCATTTAATGTATTTCCTTTCTCGTAAAATGAAAGTGGGTACCCGATGTTGTTTTGAATATTTTATTTTGGGTGCTTTATGAAAAACTCGAACCGAGCTTTTATTATAATTAGATGTTGGTCGAAACTCGACGTGCTTATTCGATCACCGACAGGTCTATTTTTAACTTCCAATTATATTAAGCTTTAAAGTATTAAAGTCAACCGCATGTTTGATCAGTGATGACTCCTACAGCATATAGACTATGATGTGGACATATCCTTTAATCCCTCGTCACGGACATAGGGCTCGAAGAAGCTTTTTCCATTTGGCACGATGTTGTACAGCATTTGCCAGCTTGTCCAAACCTAGTCCAGTCGACGCAGCCTCTTTCTCAACAGCTCACCTCTAGATCCACATGTGTAAAGACATTTAAATGGACATTTTTACTTACAATTGAATAGAACATAGAGTTACTGCATCTTCATGCAAAATTACATTGCAAAGTTTCCAGAGCGACTGCATTTCATTCCGACCAAGTCAGATAGTGCATCTAAATAAAAATCACAAAAAAAATCACATTAGTATGCAACAAAATGCAATTTACTGTAGACGTGATTGCAAATTACAAAGTTTAAAGTTTAATGACCCCGTGCGCGGTCGGCACTTAGTTTGGTTACCGCTAGTGACATTATTTTCAAAAGCGAGCCGAGACTTTAAAAGCTACTTAAAAACATCCGACAAACGTTATAAACACTAGTCCCTATCTCCGCCAATTCACACGGGAACAGCATGGTGAAACAGTTCCAGGCTTCGCGAAGATACGGAAATACTGTCCAGTAGTGGTATGAAAAAGGGGTTGCAGTCACATAAGTACCTTTATAAAATAGTTTGACTATAAAATTTACTGTCGAATAATAAAACGCACATATAACGCAGTGTAGTCGAGATATATAAAATTGTTCGAGGTGCGAATACTAAGTATTGTGAGCCATGACATGCGTGTCAAGTCTCCTTTTATAACTCAATAAAACGGAAGCACGAGGAATATTCCAATTCGGGTTGATTATCGCGAAAGATATTTTAGGTGAATCGAATAACATTTTAATTCGGATTAAATTAGCATAGGAGTATCCGATTTCTTAAATCAATATGTGTGGATAGCTGTTGTTCTCAAAGTGTGTTCCATGTAGCTCGTTTCAGCCTGTGTAAATGCGTTACAACTGCCGAACGTTGAGAATTACGATACGCGACGTAATTTCACTTGTGTCATACGCTATTTACGAAACTTTGTATTGCGAGCGTGTTCGGGCTATCGTTCGGCGTGCTAACATCCGCAGACGTGTAGTTATAAAAGATTATTATTATTTAACCATCACGCCAGCTCATTAACGGAGTAGGCAGAAAGCACCGAGTGCCTAATATCGGTCCTTACAAATCTGACAAAAAAGAAAAAAAAACTTTGTCGAAAGTCAACTTGCCAACTTAACTTATTGCTATTTAAATATAGCTCAGTGACGTTAAACCTCATTTGTACGGTATCGAAATTCAAATCATCAATTCGAAGGTAATATAATAAATTTTGTTAGAATTTCGACTGCAGAGCGAATTCTATCCAACTATATAAATCGATGATTAATGTTACTCGTAATATCGTCGTATACCGTCAACGTGCCGCTGATATTACGCCGATTTCAACGTAAATATCCAATACAATTAAATACGGGTGGATGCACGATTTTACAATGCTACAAATTACAATTTTCAAATCCTGGTCTCCAGATATTACATAAATACGTTGGAACGTTGCCAATTTAAACTTTTATAACTTGATTCGTTCTGGTTTACAGTGGATTTGCGATAATTAGTTTTTAAATATGGAATCATTGTAATTTTTTTCTATGGAAATATTTAGCTGGAAAAAATTAAATGTCCGAAAGGAAATTGAGCTTTTGTCAGCTACCAATGAATTGTATTTATGTAAAAATGTTGAATTTAATAATGTTTTCAGTTTTATTACTTTATTAATATATTAACCAACCCGTTTTAAAAATTCCATTCACCATCCCTAACTGCATATTGCTTGTAAACCAAATTGTCCTTTTAAGTCAAAATTTAAAATTACAAAACATACAAGTAATAATTTTTAATTATTTACTAAACTGTATTGAAAACTAGTTCCACCGCAGTTTCACCCGTGTTCAATACTACTTTTAATAGATTTTATAAAACATTTTAAATTCCAACAATAAGCATAGGTACCTACATATTTATCTATCATCGAAAACGGCGGACTGCCACACAAATTGTCACCCGCTTAAAAGATTTTAAGAAAAATTTAATATATTTTTTTTTTATAATCAGGCTATAAATTTTTTGCTTTTCTAGGTGTTTTTGTGGATTCTTAAATATCGTTAACAAAACATAAACGAGGTGGTAGACGACGTCCAAAAACCGTAAACACGAAGACCGTCTAACATTTTTAGTTTGTTAGAGAAATGCGGTGAGGTCAATCTCATTACGCTCCATCCATTACCAAGTTTCTATTAAGTTATAACGGGAACATTGTCATTTTCAATCACATAAGAGACACACACATATTGTATGTACATATATTTGCAATACAATAGGAAAGAAACGGTATTTCTAAGTGTATTTCACTTTTTAAATATCCATTCATTGGTTCGCGTTATTGATGTATATGACATTAACACTAATCACTTTTTATAAAACTTCCAAAGTTAATTTCAAAGCAGAGCTTGATTTTAACTATACATAGGATAAGCTTAATATTCTAATTTTGGAATAAATAGCTTAAAATAGAATATTGAATTTATGTAAACCAATTCCATTTCAGTTACACACTGAATTATCTTGAGCAACACCGTTTACCATGTTTGATTGTCACTGTTTTTGAGTGTATTGCCAACATTTCTCTTCAGAGAGAACATTACTTTATACTCGTATAATGGTAAGTGTTACGAAGGAATCACTCACCTTAACAAAAACGGTAACCATTATAAACATTAAATGTGCTTACGTTAAAGCGAACAAAATCAGTAAGTGTTTATGTCTCTAATATTTTCTCTGCTTTGTTAGAATCCTTCAAAATGTATTTGTTATAATAAAATAAAATTTAACAGTTTGCCAAGTTAAATTAATAGAATAAAACTGAATTAGGTTACCTCTGAAGTGGACCTATCTCGGTGCTTTAATTGTAATTAGAAATATCTTAATTAACAGGAAGTTCTCTGAACCACTGTTGTTTTCGGAGATAATTAAGTAGCACCCTCAAAAGTCTTAATAACAACTTCGCTTCTATTAAAATAGAGAAATTGGAAGGTATTCGGACGAGGCCCTAAACGAAATTGGTACAAAATCATTTGCTATGTTAAGGGGTATTCTTCAAATTAAATATGACAATATTTTCATGAAGTCATCACTTAGTCAATCGCTGCCAAATGAGTTTACATTTGACTGCGATTAGGTGATACACATTAAACATGTTGTTTACAGAACTAGCATAAATATTAGTCAAAGGTTTCATAACTAGCCTCTGACTAACTAGTGTTATTCCCATTTACTTTGGTATAGGATGTAAGAGATATCAAAAGTCGTTCGTAAATATAATAATGTTATCATTTATTTATTTATTCCATGTACATAAATAATAATATGTACAATAAAGGCATAAAAAAATGATTAATAATTAATCTGTTACTCGTAAATTAATGCGTACCAATATCTGTAATTTAGTTCATTTTATACACTATTATGTTCAGATGTTGATGAGGGTTCTAAGTACTGCCTATTCAGGACGAGTACGAACTTGGGCGTGTTTTAATATACTTTCTTATTATTATTATTATTATATATACATCATAGAATTCTCCGAACATTACAGAAAGCGAGTGAAGCCTGCCAACACACACTTAGCCAGCGAAATAACAATATTTGTTTTGTAACTAATATGTGATTGGCCTCATGGTCCATTGGTTAGAGACCCTGACTGCGAAACCTGAGGGCATGGGTTAGATTTCCACTCAGAACAAGCTTTTGTGTGATGAGCACATTGATTTGTTCTGTGTCTGGATGCAATATGTATTACAATATTGTATTATATGTATGTTTATCAGCTGTCCGATTTCCACAACACGGACATTCAATAGCCTAATTAGAAATCACAAAGCCGTGTATGGAATTGTCCCAGTTGTAATAATAATTATTATTATTATACAAATCGCAGTCACCTCAATGTATGTATGTACGTACGAGTAACTGCACGTTTGCCCGTAAGTGACTGCAATTGACAACATCGTCTACGATTTGGTCAGTGACGTAGACGCGAACCTACATACGTTACGAACATGCAAATCAATGTCCTATCCATGCGCACCATTAGCATAATTTGATAGTAACATTAAATATGCGTTTATCCATTTCTTCATCCCGCCCTCGCCGCAAAATATGTAATTATTTACGACATGACATTAGAAATCTCAAAAATAACAGTATTTCTTTGCTATATCATGGATATTATTATACATATAAACCTACCTCTTGAATGACTCTATCTATAAAAAAAACCGCATCAAAATCCGTTGCGTAGTTTTAAGGATCTAAGCGTACATAAGGACAGACAGCGGAAAGCGACTTTGTTTTATACCATAGGTATGTACTGATATAAGAGATATTTGACACTCGGTGCTTTCTGCCTACCCCGTTAGGGACCAGGCGTGATGTTATGAATGTTGTTTTATAAAATACTAGCTTTGCCCGCGGCTTCACCCGCGTGGAAATTAATGTCAAAAAATTTTCCTGCGTAAATAACGACCCCGCGCGAATTATAGGATAATATGTAGGCTATGTGTTGCTCCACAGCCTCCACTTGTTGCGAAGATATAAAGTATCATACTATTATTCAGCAATATAGCTATAGCAGTATAGCAGTTCTGCAATGAATATTTTGTTTTGACTAATATTTCTGTTCGGGAAGTTGTTGCGCGAGACCTTTGCAAAAGCAAGGCCCTAAATGATTGCCCTGAAGGCCGCCATTTCAGCTAAATATTACTAAAATAAAAAGCTTTTTAAGAATGTAATTATTTCGATTTTTATTATTTAAATTATATTTTTCAAAACGCTGGAAATAAGCTTTCGGATATATTATATCGGCTTTATTTAGGGTATTCGACTGTTTAACTTGATACGCTTTTGTCCGTATATTGAAAAAAATCAAGAAATATCTATGAGATGATCAACATCCTAACAAGTTGGCAACATAAGGAACTTAATTATACTTTTATCTATGGGCTCTTATCTGTAATTTTATTGGTTGCTTAAATTAAAGTTGAAAATGGCGCGGCTTTGTCATATCCTGTTTTGTGTTGGTGTTGGTGAGTGCATAGACGGCCTCGAGTTGATCCCGTTCCAAGATTTTTGTTCTACAACGCCGCTGTCCCCTTTTAAGTGTTATATTTACTATAATATTTCGTAATGGTGCCCTGTAAAAGGCCATGGCATTGATGAAAACGGTAAGCATGACTTAGTTGCAGTTTTTTTCTTACAATTTTGTTTGGCTTTTGTTTCTTGTTTTGGTGATATTGAAACTGGCCATTACATTAGAAAAAATATCTCTTTCCAGAAATTGTGTGCACGTGGGAGGTAAGTGTAATAGTTTTCATTAAGTAGATGGTGTCCAGTTTCGGATTTGCACAATAAAAATTCCAACTTTGTTGATTTGTCAATACATGGCACCCGGCAACCGAGCCGCTCGGGCCGAGCGTTATTACGCCATCTTATAGTCCTCCAATTGTTCCGCACGTTTTTCAGCTTTGTAATATTAGAAGAAACATTTAAAGCCCGAAATTTATGCTTTATTCAAAAGGGATTGGCAAGGAAGTTAATTCGTTAAACATTAGTACTGGGTATGTCATTTTCATTATTGCAATGCATCGTATTACATGACTTGACAAACCACATGTGCATAGATGGTTTTGTTGTTGTTATTAATTTAGTCGGCACCGTAAACTTGCATAATATCATTTTTGCATGATTGCCGATTGCTTCAGTCGACTGTATTGTAGTATTAAGCATATTTGACCCATACTAATAGATGTGACCAAAAAATCTTATAACCTAGAAATTTGACAGAAAAGTCCAATGTTCACGATGGATGTCACTCCTGTTCGTTTTCTGTTCATTTCAAGGTCATTCGGTTTTAAAAAACGGTTCCAAACCATAAATCGACACTGTAATCATGTTTAACAATCATAGGTATCATGGCACAATACATATATAATTGTAAACAGGTTTTTATTTATGTTTATGATATACTTTTAAGTGAACATATGGTTTTAGCAAAACCTGCATTTGTAGTGTATTTGTGATAAAATAATGCAGGCAGTGTAAGCTCAAATATCATATTAATTAGCTAAATTATACCATTTCTGAAATTAAAGTGATTAGTAGAGATATTGTTGGTGTTTTAAAACCTATTAGAAATCTTTCCTTGTTTCATCATGTTCTTACATATACTGCTATTATTGATTTGAAACTAACATTATATGCAAATCGTTCTGATGGGGTCCTCTGCAGTAATAGCACATTTGTGATAGATTCGCAGAAATAATTAGGGTCTATTTTGATTGGATACAGATGTGATGAAACAATATATTCTCTAGGAACATATCCATCACAGCTTGTGTGTACAGGCAAATATAGCAAATGATTGCAACATTAGGGTACTATTAAAACTTATTTTTATATTATCCATTATGGTAATTGCAAGGTAAAATTATTCCAATGTAAATTACTAGGGAACTGTTTAGTGTTAATGTAATGTAAGACAAAAAACATTTGGTAACTGAGATATCGGTAACTTGAGGGTTTTTTAGCGCTCATGTAAACTTTATAAAGAACGGTTTAGTGGACAGTGGACAGATTCTAATTTGGACATCATAGTCAAGTATGGACAGATTCTTTAATGGACAGATTCTACATTGGATAGATTCTACTTAGACAAATTCTGTAGAATCTGTCCATACTAGACTGATGTCCAAATTGGAAACTGTCCAACCGTTCTATATACAGTTAACATAAGCATTAAAGAAGGAATTTTGTAAATTCCACTTCTAAGGGGGTAAAATAGGGGTAGAAAGATTGTACTAAAATTTATTGGTTTGAAAGTTGGAAACTAGAAATTTTAGATTCATACTTGTTTAAAAAAAAAAAAAATGTAACCATTTTCAGATATACTGCTCATCATATCTCATAATATATTTTAT
>DWUN01000870.1:0-19283 GCA_018249975.1 Passova gellias
CCATGGGCGGCAGTGGCCACCCGTGACTGCTGCTTGCTCGTTCACTACTCTCATAAGGTAAAAAAAAAAAAAAGACATTTAAAAAACCAACAGCTTACGAAATCGACTATGTGAAATCTGCGATTATCATTTCATTCGTAATAATTATATGTTCATCAGAACAATGATGTTAAAACCGAAGGCCTGTTATTTAATAAGCCAAAAACTCTGTCTTAGAAGTTACTTTGTCGTGCTTAATATTGCATTTTGAACAGTTAGAACGTCAGCAGAACTACAACTAGAAAAGAAAAAGTTTACATTTTAAAAGGTACTCAAATTTAAATAAACAAAACACGATCGTTACTCTGTAGCAGTTCCCATACGTATCGGTGATGGGTTGCCACAAAAAGTGTTGCCATGCTACCGTCAATTACTTACCGACGGCCGACGGGTCGGGACGGCGACTGGAATTCCGACAACTTAACGATATTGACGCGAAACTACACCAGCAAGCGCATAGCTCTCGAACGTTCCGAAAATGTCGACAGTATATCGGACAGAGCTTTAAAGCTTCAGCCTTAAAATTCGGGCATTAATAGTTTTGAAAGTGGATTTACGAACAAAAAATGGCAAGTAGCGGCATTGTTTCTGTACGTTGTAGGTAACAAACGGAGTGCAATGTAGAGCAGCATCTCTGCTTTGTTGCGATTAGTAAATCTCACACGATATAACGGTGAAGGAAAACATCGCGAGGAAACCTGCACACTTCTAGAAGTCTTCATAGTGATCTCTAATGCGTTTGAAATCTGCCAAACTTTACTCCACCTGCTTGACTGATTATCATATGTAATCTATTTCCCGTTTGTCCAGTAGTTAAGACCCTGACTGCAGAGCCAAAGGTTGTGTATTCGTTTCCTGCGTAGCACAAACATTTGTATAACGCTTATTAGTTGGATAATGTGGAATCAGCCATGTGTGGATTGTTCCAATTTTTATTACTATTATTTGTTCTGTATATTTGTCTGTTCATCATAGCACAAGCTCTGCCTAGTTTGGAATATTATTATCAATTCATTCATTATTCTATATATTTTATAAATAAATGATAGCTCTATTATGCTCTTTGAATGCTGTCTCATATGAATGTTAATTTCACTGTGATGTTGATTGCTGCAAAAAAGCAACGCTCAAGTTCTGAGTAGCGACATATGTCTATACCGGGTAGGTTTTTGTGAAGGCTCTCGCCGCGATACTAGACCGGAATGCTGGAACATCGTAGACAAATGAAAATGTAGAGACAATCAAACCATTTATATAGTACGTAGTTGAATCCAGTACAATTGACTATTTTGCACATAACATTTTATAAACAATATTATTTTTTTATAAATATTCAACTCTTTATATATTTTACTCCATTCAACCCTTATTTACTCTTTCGATGAGGAGTGCACACACCATCCCTACGACGTCGCTAGAGAGGAGCGCATTGGCATCATAAAATTTTTCAAACAAAAAAAATTAAGGACGACGGCTCAGTTGAAGTAATATCGTGCAACAATAACACACACCTGATCACACAATCGTTGTTGGTAGTCGTATGCTTGGCCAGCCTCCAGCGTAGCCCCTGCCCTGCCCGCCCTGCTAGTAGGTCTCGTGGGGAAACAGTACAGTTAGAAGGGAAAATAGTGTCATTTTAGACGTTTCCTTAACGACTCGAGTACGCAACGTGCCATTCCTCCCATCTCATTACGGAGGAACGCGTTGTAGAGATGCGATTATGGGACACTATACATACCATATACAAATAACACGTTATAGTCCAGTGGCGCTAGAGCTACGAAAATGATGTGTACATATGGTATATGGTGACCGAGCGTTACTTATTCCCGCGACTCAAAACTTTCTTTCCATATTTTAATCTGTCTGTGCATGCGCTATGCCCTCGCAGTGAGACCGCATCCTTCCAACGCTGTAGGAGCTTGATGAATATTTGGGAATCGCTGCTGCGAATTGCCATTGCGATGTTGGTTAAGACCGTAGTCGGTGTTAAGATGCACGACGGGCAGACTTGAATTTGAATTTGGTACTAACTCCTGTGTAATCTCTACCAAGTGAAACACTAGCCTACTGGAGTACCTACCTTATATCGACGATGTCAATACAGAATCTCTATATTAAATTGTTATTTAATACAATCGTATTTTGTTATACTTATCACGCAACAAGATACACACTTTTATTATTCCGAAACAGCTCATAAACAGACGCGACGTCGTCACTTTACTGAAAGCAGGCAATAACCGGCTATTAGTGCGAGGCGTGGCCGCGCGGCGCGCTGGCGGCCCGCCAACTTCGCTTTCGGTGGACAACAGAAATACGCGTCGCCTTAAATAAATAAAACTTCCGAACGGAGTTCCGATGAATCGGGACACTTGTCGTGTCGTTTTTGAGCGGTAGCAAAATGGCAATTTTACTTTACTAGTGTCATAATAGCAACATTGCTTTACTAATGTCATAATACCATAGTGATATAATTGTAAAAGAAATATTTTACAACGTCAACATAACCAAAATATTTCGATATATTAAAATAATATCGTTGAATCTGGACCTTAAAACACTCTCCGGTCAAAGTTTTCTAGAACAATGTACACGCGACTGCCTGATTCCAAATTGAGCAATTGAATGCTTGTGTATGATAAACGGACAACTGATAAAAGTACATTAGTTACATACTACATAATACTTGTATGGATATTTTTACACCCAGACGCAGAACAAACAAATGTGTTCTTTACACTTTCTTGTCCTGCGTGGGAATGGAACCCGCGAACTCCGACACTGCATTCTGGGTCTCTTAACATCAGACGAAGAGACCGGTCAGAAATTATAAACGAAAAAGATTATTACTATTACCGAATGTTGACAACCAAATGACCTTGCAAGATATTTTGAACGTTATTATAATTAACATCAACCAGTTTCCTTATCAACTACAGTCTACTAAATACGTTTTTTATTTCATTACATATTTTCTGTATACTTCGATTTTCAAATTGCTCTTGGTCTTTGCTGATTAGTGGACCGTTCCCACCTTTAAAATCATCTACCCAGACCAGCTAAATAACTTGTCGTCCAAAGAAATGAAACATTTGTAAAGGCCAACACGTTAAGGTTGCCGGTTCGAAAATAAGAAGACAATGTTATATAAAAACGTAAAGTATTGCTTTAACGTTCACTGATCATCATAAAAAAGAAAACTAAACATCTCATCTATACTGAAATAAAAATAAAGCGCTCTCAAAATACATTCAAAACATCCGTATGATATCCCGTCTGTCTGTCACTTGGCTATTTTCATAGTCGTCGAGAAATGCTACTAAAATAACATTGATATTTTTGACATATTGCATAAATTGTGAACGCAGCCAAAGAGTTTCACTGACACTTAAAAAATCTAATTATTTGGTATATTACGAATATTTGATTGATTACCTATTGTCGGACATTATCTATGGACGTTAACGTACTGAACAGATAACGTATTTGTTTACAGATAAAATAATATAAATTCAATATTTAGAATAAGAACAAAAAAAATTAAATTAATGATAATACCATCCAGTTATAATTTAACCATTACCTATAACTGAATGTGTGAAAATATTAATGTTAAATAAATGTAGTGAACAGAAAATTTTTTTTGTATGAAAATGTAATAATCTTCTAAAGTTACTGAGAGTATAAGAAACCCTCCGAAAATCCACCCCCAAGAACACCAAATAGAAATAACACCTTCGACCCCTGTTTATTGTCTTGGCAAACTAGCTAACGAAAACAAGAAGTCAGTGGCATCCCCTATACTTAAATCCACCCTTATCTCTACCATCATTCAATATGATACCGTAACACGCCAACTAAAAATCTCATTTCGTCTAAAGATAAGGACTCTACGCATATTTTTCACCTATACGCAAAAAAATAACACAAATTTCGCAACTGAATTGAAAACTTATAATTCTATAAGTTGACTGTTACGGTTAGGTTGGTATTATGTTTTCATAAATAAAAAGAGCTTTACTTGAACGTAATAAAGTTCAACTGCTTTTACTACGGACGTTAGCACATTTTACTTTTATGATTTTAATGCAGAAGGGAGCAAAGACCCGGTAGGGAAAAGGTCAAGTCAACACTCAAATAGACTCGTATTTGGTACAGCTATGATAGTTCGATAAAAATGTTTCTTTAATATTTTCTACACTAAAAGTAGGTAAATACTTATCTTATATCTTAGCCTCAACTAATACTAACCGAAATATTTTCAACATAAATGAAAATATTTCATTACTAAAAGCATTCATTACTCCTAATTTCTAATTCGAATGTTGCTTAAAACAATCGAAAAAATCCTTTGTGGTAGTATTGGTGGTTTGATAATAACAAATAAGAAACCGACGTTAATATGATTGCCAAGAAATAGAAAAAGGAGAAAGGGTGAAACGAAATATATTTTCTGCCCTTAGGTACCTATATTTCTGGACAAAAAGGACAAAGTAAGACAAAATTCAATACATTTAACTATAAAGGGGAGATGACGGCCGAATAAGAGCAATGGGGAAATGAAACATGGATTCGCGGGTGAATGATACGAGGACCGTCCAGGATATTGAGAATGAGTGCGCAATATTCGAGATTCTGTTTACGCTCCGCGAACAAAGAAGCTTACAACATAAAAGAAAGAAATATTGCCCAAATATTTCGAAAACATGTTGGCTATATATTGAATTGAATGAAACGTACAAATAACAGTATTCTTTCCGTAAATATTTTATAATTTTTATTTAAATAAAATATTTTTATGGATGAAATTTGTGACTGAAAAGAGGAAAGTGGTTTCATAAGTTTTATTTCTTTCCTCATAAGTAATTTATTGTCGTATGGTTAACCAAGTATGCATGCAAAATCTTTTAAAGCAACGAATATAGTACCTGATCTACCTTAGCACTCCGTATTGAGTGAAGTCAAACCATACTCTATGAGAACAGAATAACGGGCCTGTAATTTAACCATAAACAATTTCCATATACGCGCAGCCGCGAGAGGTAAGTTGCCCCTTACGACACGCAATCGAAAGTCCAAGTCAGTGTCTAAACCGTTCAAAGGTAACAAGACGCAGTCTCAACATATCAAAGACGACTTAATTCATCAAAGGCATCTAAGTGTCGAACGTCTATCACCCGCGAATGTAAAGGCACCGACGTCACCGATACGTTTGCTTCCGCTGAACCGGTACACCTCCGTGCCGTTCTTGTAATAAGATTTACATTTGTACGGAACCTTCCTGTAGCCCGGTACGAGTAAGTTGAGACGTCAAGTGGCTGTCAAATCAGTGATCTCTCGATGTGAAACTCGAGTGGATAGCTCCTCGCAATTTATTCCACTGAGTCGACCTTTGACAATGTTGCCGCGCTAGCTCATATTACCGCGTTACTTGACAATGTTGCCATTATCAAATTAATCTACGTGCGCCCATAGCGCTTAGGATAGGATGCTGCGTTATGGCGCGAAACATGTGTAATGGAATCGTAGAACTTAGTTCAACAAATATATTAGAATCGAAAAAGTCAGAATATATTTACAGCAAAGTAAGGGCTCTAGTCAACAACAAATGAAATCGTATTCTAAATTAAAATTTTGATAAAAATATAAAATGCAGCGAGTGAAGAGCAAAGTGGCTTTACAACATCGACACAAAAACGATTATTAATAAACATTTAATCTGACGCACGTTGTTTGTATCTGAAAGTAGCTCGCACTCGAGCAAATGAAATGTGAAGTATCCCACGATATCAGGAAAGTGATCGGTCCTAACTATAGTGTCCTATTAGTAAACGTTGTAACTACCCACGGGTCTTCCTGCATCTGCCAATATTATTCGGAATTTAAAAAGTTTCTTGGGCCCAATTACCTACAGCTGTCAAGGACCACCAGTGATTCTTAGATAAGCTTTGTAAATAAAATAAAATAATAAAGTGATACAAATTTAAAATGACGACTTTGTTTACGCTCGCATTCCGCGGTTTTTCCGTATTCCCGTGGGAAGTGGCGCCCAGGCTTCGTTACGGCTTCCAACACATAGTGGGTAAATTGTAAAGATAAAATTCTATTCCTGCATGTCATAATTCAGTTATGAACCTTCACAAGCCTTATTTCATATTTCCTTGAACTAATATGAACTAAACTGAAAATATTTTAACTTGTTATAGTACTAATTATACTTCATGGAATACTTTTTCTGCTTCATGGAATTACCTACATACAAAGCTATTATTTAAAACGCACTTTTACAACCGTGCCATGTTGAATTTATATACATTTCTCGTCAAACAAAATATAAATTATCTATATATGTATTCTTTGGGGTGCTTAGAAAAACAGATGCTACCCACGATACGGAATTTTCATTTATAAATACAATACCTGGCGTAGACTAAGCGAAATTAATGATTCAACAAAATTTTCTACTAATATTCTGGTGTACAATTTACAAATTAACTTTTTGCTGTATTGCTATATTTCTCCCTTTGCGAATCTACAACATTCCGTTCCGCAAACAGTCCTACGAAGCGAAAAATCATTGCGGGCTCACCGGTCGCTGTGACCGGCCGATAGTACTGTTTGATTTGTAGCTTTGCGGCTCGCATCGAAAGCAAAACCAGCTTACTCAATTATTTACAAAATAATAAATGGTTATTAAAAACACTAACAATCCTTTACAGCTAACAATGGTAATTTACTCTTAGAATACTGTATACAAAGGTATTGAGTATAATAAAAGTATCATATGAGTATTATAATTATGTGTAATAAAAGTATGTTACTATTCAAGTATAGAGAAAAATAAAATAGGACGATGTCACAGACACTATAACTAGGTCAAGGCACTTTCGTTAGCCGCTAATTTATCGAGTGATCTAGACAAAATAACTACAGAATTGAACGCAGCGATATGCCAACGAGACAAAAATTAATGTGTTATGTTTATTTATGAGATGATAAATTTAACTACACTTGTCCGTTTGCCTGTCCCGGGGTTCTTATCTCGGGACAGGCAGTAAATTTTATGGCCCTTAAAACAAACTCCGAATAAAATGTTCCCAATAAAATTGTTAACGGATTCCTCGGGGACGACTCGTCGCACTGCAAACACGACAAGTCTAATCGTAACCATAGAAAATCCTGATACCGTGATCCCATTATTATTTTCTTACGGTAAGAAGTGCGGTTTTGCACACTTCATACGCCACAGAGAAAACTATAAAAGTTTAAAAAATGCGCAGATTTCCTCACGATATTTTCCTTCAGCGTAGCAAGTGATATTCAATTTTTTATCCATATAACTTTCTGTCGGTTAATCATGAGATACGGTACTTCTGGTTGACGCGGAAACTCTATAGAGATCCCATGGCACATAATCAAGTGGGCACCTAACCGCTTGATGTTATTATCACACAAAACCCCATTGAACAATTTCCACCTTCCCTATATCGATACAATTCAGGATCCGTCCCCATTGTTGGGCCCATTGTGCCGCAAAAGCCACTTCGTCGATGTAGGTCCTTCGGTCGACGCCCTAGGCTGCCTGGACCAGTAAGGGCTCGAACGAGCTTAACGCATAGTTTATTAGCGTTTAAAGACACAAGTTAAAGGAATCATCATTTAGACAGAACCAGAGCAAATTGTTGAAATAAATACATCATATTTGCTATTCAGTAAATTAAAATTAAATTTTCAATATATTAACATTGAATGTTCAAATTGACGTCTTCTGATTACAGACAATGTATGAATATTGTAAACAAATACTTGAAGCACTCTGATTGCACATTCATTTGTGGCCTTTTTCTTGTCTTCTGCATATTTATTATGCACGTTCACAAATACGTCACAGATTTACTATATTCATATATCACAGTAGACGTATATATGTATATAGCAGTAGCAAGTAGCCCTAAAATATATAAAATATTTATTTTATATATCACCAAGTGTATTTGAACAATTTAATTTCAAAAACTGGGTTTATTTCAAAGAGTAGCCATAAATCGGCTTTAATTATCTTAATCATATAATATAATTGTACATCGTAACTCGTCGTGAAACTGTCCCTTAATGTCATTAAGTCGCAACTACCCGCCCCGCGCCCTCACCTATCAACTGGGGATGAATCAAATTCTTCGCACCTCTATCGACGCTGTAATTAATCCGGAATCGAGTTCCGTCACGCGGCGAAGAATGTCCTATCCGAGAGGGCGAGGGGGTGCGCCCTGGTAATTAAATGTTTTGAATGCTGCCGTTATTAACTGCAGCCGGGGGATTTCTCCCGATTTCGTTAAGGACTCCTCACACTGGACACACAGGGTGACTTCTTGCAATCAGGTATCAATCCTATCCTGTACATAGGTTGGCTTCTTATCTTTATTTCGCATGCTTCAGGCCCTCTACAGCGGTAAGAGCGTCGTTCCCAATAATAGGACGTAAAAAAGTATGCAGCGAGGCTACATTACACATGTTAAAGAACACTGTCAAAGAAATATCATTGGTTCCTTTCCTCCCGACTTTTCTTTCAACACTTTGGTAAGTAATACCAAATTGCATCTATTAGGCAAGCGTCCTACATCGTAGACTAAACCTTATTTACCAACAGGTGAGCCAAAAGCAATTTTTATATTGTGACTAAAAATACCCAAACGCTGTCAATGTGAAGACGCCTTTAATCCATGTCGGTTCATTTTAAGAAGAATTTTACTTTACAAAGAGTTCGTATTGAATCGTTAACGACCGTTTTGTTTCGGCGACCAGCCATGACGGGGTCGTATCGACGAAATATTCCAGAATACTCTTACGTAAGTACTTGCAAAATTTTAATAATAATAATAATAGTAACGAATCCACACACGGCTACGAAATTTCAAATTAGATATTTTTCTATTCTATACAAATCATTAAACATAGAGGTGCGTCACCGCTTCCAAAACTATTTCATATGCAAAATACGTATATAACTATTTAAAAGCACTAACGCAATAAGTATAATAATAATAAGACAACGTAACAAAAATACCTAATTTAAGATAATTGTCTTCCGCTTCGATATTTTCTTTACGATATACAATATAATGGAATATGTGTAGTGAATGCGATTTCCTAGATAATAACGATACATTAATTTCGTAGTGCAGAGGGCGCTAGGAGCGGCGGCCGGAAATTGCCAACGGCTGCACTTCCGGCAGCCTTCGGTGTATAAATTTAATTCTAAGCAAGTCAGCGCTTTACAAAGCCATCCACTAATTCGTTACCCGGCACTCTGCTTGAAGCGGAATATGCTTCAGCATTTTGCCGACGAAAGGTTTTTATTTTATCGTGTTCTCTTTAAACGGCGTACATTTTGGATTATATATTGCTTCATCATCAAACGTCATCATCGAACATTTTGCCGTTACACTATTACGGGACATGAGTTTCCTCTCAAAATTATCCTTCTGGCTAAAGGGGTTCGAGCGACGTCTAATGTGGAGCGGCTCATCAATATTTATCACACTTGTTAATTGGCGTAAAATTAACTTCAGATAGATAATTATTGAGTTTCTACCTTCATTTTGCACACGTTTTCAATACAAAATTAAAAATTATATCTTTAAGTTAACAGAGGATTAAACGTGTTCGTTTAAAAGAAAATATTGACGATGAGTACGCAACACAAATGGATTGCAAAGTAATTCCCCTAGTCTAGACTCGCATATAATATAAATTTATTTAATGTCACGTCGCCGCGAATCTTCCCATGTATACACTTATATCAGTAACATACATGAGTAACATCTGCATAGAATATTTCTAGAGCAATCACGATATGCCAGACAAATTAGAACCTCAAGCATTCCAACTTAATCTTCGCGACCCTCAACACCTGAAACCGACATCGAGTTGAGCTTCATTTCTATTTGAAATCGGAAACAAAGTTAAAGATAAGAAAAAATAGAAATACAATTAGACTTATATACAAGGGAATCTGAAATGACACACGGTCTCCACAATATCTCAATGGCGCGTAAACGCTTAGTATGCTACGCGCGGTGCACTGTCGGCCGTGGTCTGAATGCCTATACGCGAGTCTAGACTGAGAAAACTAAGTTTACCCTCCACCTTTTAGATCACATTGTGAACGTTTCGGGCAGCCGTTGCATTGCCGGCGAGCTACTATTAATTAGGTGGACGATATTTCAAGTTTGTCTTTTAACTTGCAACCGAATGAATTTCATCGCGAGATCGAGTATTCCGAGGCATGGCTTGGCGCGACATGATTAAGAGCATTAGCGTAAGTAGCAGAAGCTCGAAGCGCAAAAACAAAGGAATTGTAATGTTATCGACATTATTTATACGAAACAAAACGCAAATAATAGCACACAAGTAGAATATCAAAGCAAGCCTCGGATGACAGCGAAATTCCTTTTCGCCGACGTACACGAAATGATTATGAATCAAAGCAACCAGGCTATTGGACTGACTGGTTTAGTAGTTAGAGAACCTGACAGCTGCGCCAAATATTGTGGGTTCTATTCCAAAATTGGAAATATATTTGTTCGGCGAGCACGAGTGTTTGTCGATTCATGTATGTATGTACTCGTATGTTTATCTTATTTTTGGTTTAACATTTACCATTTTCTTAGTTTTAATCAGTTATTGAGTCCCGAGATATAACAGCTTTCGCCTATCTGTTGCTATCTGACAAGCGAATTAAATAGATTAATGTTCAATAAAAGGTTTTTGCCGTTTGATTCGTTGTAAACTGGCATTCAGTGTGCTACATAATGGAGTGCTGAATTGTTTTATTATTATTTATTCCTAAAAATATGATAGAGATCATTGTTTTACGCAGACGATACGGCTTTTTCAAATTGTATTATCCAATATAAAAATATATAAAATAAAAGGGTGGGCTGGCATCAAATTTAATAAAAATAATATGATAAGCAGAAAGGCATTATCTCTCTATTAATAGGCAAGCGATATAAATGTAAAATTTCATAATCTAATAATATTTATTTACTACTTTTCTGTTTTCTTTGACTTCTCTGACTTACCTATTTGATGTGTAAACTTTCTCCGACTGTCCGCTTTGTATATCGACTTGTGTATAAACGTACCTGTAGCATCATTCCGACCACGTGTCGTGGAATCCGCGAGCTGAATTACGTCTATTTGCGTGTTATTGAAATATCGCGGGGCGCTTGGTAGGGTTGTCTTTTTATTTTTATATACCTACCCCGATGGAGCTCGGCTCGCGTTAGGGGCTGGTTATGAATTCGGATTTATCTAAATGTCTGGGGAAATGTTGAGGCCGTCTTTTATCATTTCGAGACGGTCTCTTTACGAATTTGTAAAACACAAATGAAAGAAGTAATTGGCGGAAGCTTTTTGGAACGCATTGAATTTTGTCTACAACTTACTTTGCACTTTAAATATAAATACGCCCTAATTAAATAACAATATTTTAAATCACCCTTTTACTAAACTAGCAGATAATAGGAGTCGGTAGAAATATGTAAATGTAAAAAGACAAAGACAAAGACAGAGACGTTTATTTGCACAAATATGGGTACATATAAAGGTGTTACAGGATTATAAGTTCAAGGCATATGTTGTCTTTTACGGCGTACAAATTTAAGGCGTAAAAAGCTCGCACGGTGAGGATATTGGTCTTAAATCAATTACAATTTGCAGGCGCGTCGTCTTGTCTCTCGCTAAGTGCAGCGGTAGAACCTATTACCATCGCGGCGAGCTCGTCAGACGCCGTGAGTACGTGGCGTCGTGTGCACCCAGAGCGGACCTTACACCAAGTTACCTGCTAAGTCTAGAATCGGAAACGCAATTATGCTCGGCTGTACCTTGGCACTACTTACCAACCGACTACGTACCGACTACTTATACATACATAACATCACGCCGGGCCCATAACGGGGTAGGCAGAAAACACTACTTATAGTTGTATATATCATTATAGAACTACAGAAAAACTAGTACAATTGTCACATTGTTAACTCTTTTTAGGTTGCGATGTTGAATTAGTTTTTTGTGTAAAGAGAGCAGCGAATGAGTAGACAGCAGTCACAAATGGTGGTATATGTTATAGACAAATGAACAAATATATACATACAGATATATCAATACAATTTTATGTTTATATATTACACAACTATTCTTCCAGTACGTACAGTTCCAGTACTTCACCGAGATGAAGTGTTCGATTTTATTGCATCGTTGGCAATCCTTACGACAGAGATCCTCAAAGTTTATTACGGAAAGGGTGAAAGTTTTCAATGACGCTCTCGGTGTCTACATCTCCTCTATATTCGATCACAATAAAACTAGGCCGCTATTATTTCGAGATCCCGTTTAGTGATACCCGCGGCTTGCGGGCCCGCTACCGGGAGCCCGATAGCCTGCATGCACGCGGTAACCAAGAACCGACAACACAATGGGACATTTTTTAAACAATACAATTAAATAACTTTGAACTCTACCCTCAATTACCGAAATATCACCAAAGCTTGGTTTGGTTGGTTTTCTCTGATTCAGTTATTTTTTTAAACCTCTCATTGTTTCACTGCTGAATAGCGTATATTTTCATAGTGAGATGCATATTATGTGTACGGAAAATGTCAAACAAACCAGACAGTATTTTTATGTGATTAACTCGCAAAAGTCCACAAACAAATAATAATAAATATTGAAACTTGAACACTTTAGATTGATTATCAATTTAAACTTGTCTCGCACGTCTTAAAACAAACGGAAGTACATGAATGAAAATTTTCAGCAGCTCCTGCAAATATCTTCGGTATGCATCGCTAACTTTTACACTCAAATACTGACGAAACATAGCAGTTTCAGCTACTTAATAGTATTGGTAAAAAAAGCATCTTAGTAAAATCTGTCGAATAAAAAATTCATAAAATAAATGTATCCTTATTAAAGTCACATACCACGAGGTAACATCGTATGCTCATGCAAACACTATAAAATAATAATAAAAATCCACTCCTAAATTAAAATATTCTTGCTACCGTTGATATAGACACAGTGGTCCCAAGTTTTATTGCGAAAAAGGGTGAAAGTTTTCAATGACATTGTCCACATCGAAGGTTCTTCACTATTTGATCGCAATAAAAACAAACGACTATTGCTCTGGGAGCCGATTCAGCGTTACAGGCTGCTCGAAGACTTACGCGTTCGAGCCTCAAATTACTTCCGGATTATTTCATTCCTTTGAATCGTCCCAATTCGTTCATACAAACATTTTACAACGATTTATATTCAAATTTGATTTTTTTATTTGTTATACTATTAATTAAAGCATCTTACTGTTATAGTTGTCGTTCCTCGATTTTGGATGCTATTCAAGCTCTGGTAGGGATAACAAATAAATATGTAGCTGTAAAGTTGTATAGGTAATCAACATATAATTCAATTACAAACACATCCAAGTAAATCGACACAACGGTATTTTGATGAAATTTTAACTTGTAAATGTATACGAATATGTTAGGGAATTCGTTTGCTATTTAGATTTTATTTACGCAAATATAGCAGTTCAAAGAAATACAATGAATCAAAAGGGTCCCGTTTATTTCTCAAAATATATGGCCCCTTAGCTCCGGATTCCGAAATAATTCCCCGATTTGATGTATTTATAGGCGGCGTGTCCCGACCGGACTTTTATGGGAATTTTACACTTTTCAATTCCATGTCGTGACGCTACCGCCCCATGGACGGCAGCCCTGGCGAGGCGAGCTCCGCTAAACATACATGAACCAAACATAATTCCGTTTGAAACATTGTTTATGAATGTCATTAGTAATAAACATTCGAGTGGGCGCTAACGAAATGGCTGGTAATCATTATATTTATAAATGTATGAACATAATAAAAGTGTTCACTTCAACCGATAAACATCACTTACCTACCTATGTTTATCAGCTGTCGGCTTACCATAACACAGGCATTTGATTGTACCATTTGAAATCAGAGATATCTGTGTCTCAATTATTATTACATTTATATATTTGCAAAGTATTAAGCTAATCAAACAATATGTAATAATAAGCTTAGGATCTCGAGTCAAACAAAGATGGCAAATGGAAGCCAAATCAAACAATAACAAGAATGGAGTAAAAGCATTTGGACGAGGGTAGCTGGAGATTTTATTAGAGGATTACAAACAGATCGATAGCTTCCCAGCTAACTCGAGGGCTCTTAGGTTTAAGTGCATATTTGGGGGTCCGCCGATAAGCCCCTGCAATTTCTTCTCGACTCTATCACTAATCACTCGGAAAAAATGCCGTAACTATAATGGATAATAGATGGCGGGACCGGCGCATGGTCGGTGGAGAAATTATGTATTCCATCCGTTACAGTAATACTTTATGGTTAAATATATATTTTCGTTTATATTACAAATACAGGCCATCGTTGTATCCGCGGGCGGTAGCTCACGTCTGTAAATTTCATATTTAATTTAATAGCTAAATATACGGAACATCGCTCGTTGAAATCCCGTACACTCTTGCAGAATTATTTTCGACGTCTAAATGTAATCGAAGTCGTAGCAACAACTATAAGTCGAACAGATCGCTTCAGTGAACATCGTGGCCCTTCGAGAACACTCTGCGGAGACGGCACCGGAGCGGGAGGTTTCGCTGTCTGGGGGTTTCGTTTGAAAATGACACTTTTTAATGTGGCTTATATAAATGTATTAACTGTCCCAACGAATGTTCTCTCCGTGAACTCTGAATGGCGCGAGTAAAATTGGATATACATAATGTTATTTCTGCTGTTGAAATAACGTATTTCCATTTTACAAATACAACCTTTAAAAAATGTCAAGCCTTTAAAAAGTCGGTATATACGCGTAATACACATTTATTCCGTATATATAGCACATGAACGACTTTTTTCAATGTTTTGCAATAATTTTAAACTAAAAATTATTGCACGCTGATCTGTCAGTGTCTTCTTTTCTGTCACAGGATCTTTACGTAAAATCAAATGATTCTAATTATATTGTTCCCAGGATCGTGCCTTAAATGAGATAAAGCAAAGAGTTGTCTGATCGACCAGCCTCCCTTCTCGCTTATCTGCTGAGCTATTAAGCAATGTCAACATTTATCTCTGGTATTTAATTTTACTATTTACCGAGGGTGTCACTTGAGATTTGAAATTAAAATATCGCGACTCTGAAAGCTGATGACGGTTATAATAAAAGTGTAGAACAATTTTTGAATATTAATAGATTATTATCTCACTCGTATAATCAAAACAGGAAGCGGAGCAAACGAAGCCGCCTGTACCAAAACTACAAATCTTCTATGCCACCAATAACTACGGCCAAAAACTAATATTGTTATTCTAAATCTTTCAGCGGCAGTCCGTCTCAGCGCCGGCTCCTACCGCGATATAATTGGATCAGCTCGCAGTATTTGATTTAAGGACAAAAATAGCCTTCAGCTATTGTCGTATAGCATGTAATCACTACACATGTTAAGGCTAACACCAGATTGGGATCTCCAAATATTGTCCTTAGATATTTTAGTTAGTAAAGCTTAGCTTTGTTAGTGAAAGTACTCAGCCCTATTAGGGTAGGTGTGGTTTGAAAATTATATTATGTTTTTGATACATATTAAAATGCCCGCAAATTCTAATAACAGTAACTGCTATTCGTAATAATTGTAACCAATTCTTTTGCGAACCTTTCCAATAGTAAACTTTAATTGAAATTCTACAGCAGTCCGCTCTTCGAATTGCTCTTTAAGGTCATTTTGCTTACCCAGAATGAAACACTAATTCAATTGATATAAACTTGATTAAACGCGTACGAAGTTGCAGGCAAAAGCTAGTATAGTTATAAATTAGTACTTAGTAAAATCGCAATGTCCACCGATGTTACGATACGAGACCGACCTGCGCCCAGGAGTGGCAATTAATAAGGGTTGGAGCCAACTTAGGACCTGTCCCTTACATTCCAGTACATGGTCACCCATAAGCCAATCCACGCTGCTCAAGGATACTGACCTCTAAAACGTTAATCTCTTCGTCAGTTTCAAAACCAATCTGAACCAGGCCTTTAGTATTCAGAAGTACCAATACGCACTAATCGGAGCCGTGTGATGTTGGCAGCGCTCCTGCCTTTCTCGGTAACATTTGCGACGCACAATTGCTCTTTAACAATCATCAAATACGTCTTGCATTGAACGGGTTCTCATAAGCAGAACAATATGCCAATATTTCTACCCGCAACTGACAGGGTTAAGACAGGACTTCCACATAAAACAGTTGTTTTCAACATATTATAACCTAAACGCTCGGTATTATATCCGCTTTTACAATTGACATATACGTGTACAACCTACCTCTGACAGAATTGTTGAATTTGAGAAAATCAAATCGAACTCAATAATGACATACTGCCAGGAAAAAATTATGACATTGCGTTCCCATACGTGAATTAGCCGCTGTCAAAGCACCAATCATAATCATGACTTGCACACCATAGACAAGGTCATAGATGATCGTTTACAATTAAAAATGAAGACCACCACAGACTATAATGGACGCCAGCGGTAGGTCAATACGGAAGAACCATAGACTATGGATTAAGTAGAAATGTATCTATTTTAAAAATATGTTTAGGACAAAGTTATATTGATTTATATTTAATAATATTTTTATGCTTACTATTTACTCGTAAACGAACATTCTTGGTTTTTTTAATGTCAACAAATGGATATGAAAGCATACGTAATTTTGAATAATTCATATTTATTTTATATTTTACGCTAGTTTGTACAGATCTTACATTTTATCTGACATTTAACACTTACTCTCGCATTCGATTCTGTATGCCATTTCTGTCGGCATTAATTCTCTGGCCAGAACAACAATGGCAAAGTTCAATCTGACAAAGCTGGGGCGCGCCGATTAGAAACGGTACACGATAATCGATATTGTAACACAACGATATTATTGAACGCATTGTACACAATACGCATTATTGTTTTCATTATTCAAACGGTGTACGTAATGCGTCGTAAGTCCCAAACACTAGTTGCCTGCAACTGTCATAAAAAAGAGAATATAAAATATTTTGTCGTATTCCTTACTGCCTTAATTTTTCTCTCGTAAATATCACTTAACGTGATAAAGCCAACAAATTTGAATATCTTGAATTCCACTGCAACTACGTTTCCTTAACAGAGAACAAGTAACCGCCTGGACCTGGTTCGCGATCTATGAATTTTGAAATGATGATAGGACTTCGTTAAAAAAATGCGAATATTCTACCTCTAAGTTTTGGATTGAGCAAAAAGGTATTGGACTTTAAAAGATGTGATTTTAACTTATTATTTAGCGCGTTAAGGTTTTAAGGAGAAGCATTTGATAAGTTCCAAGCATTCAAACAAAGCAATTTAACCCCGTAATGTAAGTCATACAAGGTCACCGACCTAGTACAGAAGGCATTGCGACCAGTGCTTAATGTGTTTATGCTTATATTATAGATTTTACAAACTTAAACATGACAACAGAAAAACATTTCGCCTCACGGTAAATGGGCATAGTCGTACGCAACGCTAGAGAAGGCTTCAAAGGAGAGCTCTTTTTAGGCCTTTCAAGTAAAATCGTCTTTCAAGTAATAGTACTCTGATGATATTTCCAAAGGAACAAGTGATCAATAAGAGACTTTTTTTATTTGATAGTATTTTGTGAGAAAATGTTCTTTACTCATCGAAAATAAAAGCCGCTGGCTATCGGCAGCGCATCCGAGCGATTAGTGACGGTGCCGTCCGCCGACGGACGGACCACCCGGGTTCAAGTCTCGCTGAAGAAACTACAGCTGACAAGTTGATGACAGCTTACAATAACTGAGCAGAACCGTAGCTCACTGTCGAATTGGAGCACGACGTTCTGAAGAACTTCGAATAAGTTTTAACGAGGAACGGTAATATCGTAAAAACTCATACATTACGCATAAATGATTTCGAGAACAATCCATGAAATAACTAGCGTTTTACTTGTAAGCTCAGGAGTCTGTTACGTACGAACACATTTAAAATTTCATAGCTACGTACTGGGAATCCCCTCTACTTAATTCCGTTTCAAAAGCCATTCGATATTAACCAATATTTGTTAACGGCATGCTTTTTTAATGGATAAAATTAACACGAGACTCAAATTCCTTTCAATTTATGTACGTATAATTCAACAAACGCTATTAACTCGGCGTCACAAACGGGCTCATTATAACTATCTCGCTCAGGGAATAGCAAATCCCTGAAAAATGTCCCTCATATTTCACCGTTAACACGCAGGCGAGGGGAGGAAGTGGATTAAATAAGTTCTGAGCTCATTTGCAAATACGCACTCTACAACTGACGACGCAAAAAATATGCTGTGCTCATTAATATTGAGAAATCGTTGTTGTTGTTGTTGTTGTTGGGTTGTGAGTTCCAATCCCAGGACATACATTTTATTATATTATTAAATAGCAGTAATAAAATTGTTAAACGTTTAACTGCCAAATTTTTTATTTATTAAGCGCTCTCTTAAATAATAATGGAAAAATGGAACTCAAATTGCCGATATCGACAACTCAAACACGGCTTAATATTTTTGTTTTAAATCCATTAGCCGTACAGGCATCAGTTTTATCTATTCACTGCAGGCGGGTCCCGAGTCTCCACTGTTCGCCACTTCACCAGCTCCTATATTTTCTTTATATATCCTTGTTATAAATATAGAATTAGATTGCTAAATCCAACTACGATAATTAAAATGCCCGCAAGTATACTTTAGCAGCTACAGACGTAAACTTTGCAGTTGGCTCGAATAAGCTCTTATCGATCGAGACTGATGCAATTAGAATTGTTACGAAAACATTGTTAGGGAATTATTTTAAGTTTACTAGTCTGTGCATACTATGTATTGTATTTTGCATGTACTATATTGTATACTAGCTTTTGCCCGCGACTTCGTCCGCGTGGAACGGTGACTTCGGGCAGCATTTGGAGTATATAAAAATAAATTATAGCCTATATATTGCCGAGGTCTAATAGCTATGTAACAAAAAAGTTTTATCAAAATCCGTCCATTAGTTATTGCGCCAATGCCGGACAACAGACATACAGACAGACAAAAATTTCAAAATCAATTTTTTTGGCTTGTGTTACTTGTATGAAGTCCCCTAG
>DWUN01000871.1:0-19279 GCA_018249975.1 Passova gellias
ACCAATGATTTTTTCTATTGACCTTGTATTAAAAAAAAAAATTCCCCCCCCCCCCCCCCCCCCTCACCCCCTGCCCATTGTACGTAGAGCAGCTGATCAATTGTGGAACATATAAAGGTGACAGCAACCAACAATGTATCAAAGTCAAGCACATAATATGTGTGTATTAGAAACCGATTCCATATGTTATATTCCCTACAAACTTTGAATATGTCACTACATACTATAAAACAAAGTTGCTTTCTCTGTCCATATATCCCTATGTAAGCTTAAATCTTTAAAACTACGCAACGGATTTTGATCCGGTTTTTCTTTTAAATAGATAGAGTGATTCAAGAGGAAGGTGTCTATGTAAAATAACATACATGAAATGGTGGAGAAATACTGTTATAGTTTATATGGCAGAACAACATTTGCCGGGTCAGCTAGTTACATAATAATAGCTTGTTTGCATTATTAATTAAAAAAGAATGTAAACCTTATCCAAGAAGTGTGAAGAAATGAGATACAACAGTAACTTCTAGAATATAATTAAATTATATTAAGCCTTTGAAACATAAACTTAAGGTTACATAATTTATGAGTATAGGTAAGCAGTCAAGTTTGTTGAAAATGTTTAAGTATGATTGAAACACTTTTAGACAATGTTCTAATAGAGATTTATAGCTTTACCAAGAAATCCACTACCTTATGTGGATTTTAATACCAACACACTCACCTTTACCAGAGCCTGAATAGAGTCCTAATTATGTGGGTAAAGAAATTACTATATAGGCAAATGAAAACTGTTAAAACTGGATTATTAATACGAAAAGTTAATGTGTCTTATTTTTGTTTATATTGTCATATACTTTCGCTGTACTTATAACTCAAAAATACTACTTTGTTAAAGCTGTCACCTATTTTGTCCATTCTGATATAAATACACCTACCATGTAGGAAGTCAAAGTTCAACATGAACAATGACTCACAACTCAAACAGTTGAATGGTTGCATACAATTGCACAGGTGATTGACTGCTGGATGTTTATTATGTTATTCAAAGATTAGCTTGTGGGCAGAGCTGTTGAAAATCCTAATTAAAACTGTCTGAAGTAGCTTATGAAATATTCCATTGTTAATAGAGAAAACTAGTAATGACTATTATAGATAAGATTTGCTGTAACTAATAATGCTTACCTTGGAAAAGCATCGAAGAACCATGTTCTCTTAGTATTAGGGAATGCCACACGCATGCCAGACATGAGCGGCGAGTGAAGAACGACAGCACCCACTTCGTATCGAGCCGCTAAGTCCACTGTTGGCACCGTTCCTATGCTTTGCCCGTACAGGATTATGTTCTCAGGACTGATGCCATAACGAGTCCGCAAGGCCTGCCAGGCCGCATCAATGTCTGCGTATAGATTCTTCTCCGAGGGTTTCCCACCACTGACACCATAGCCAGAATAGTCATAACTGAATATATTACAGTTTATTCTAGTACCTAAACCTAAATAGAAACTACTCATTTGTCCGAGATCTACAGCATTTCCATGCGAGAACAATATAGTAAATCGAGCATTAGGGCTGCAGCGAACAAAGAGACAGGCTATCCTGTTGCCTCTTGCAGTTCTAGAGTAGAAACCTTCTACATTCTCTTTCTCGCGTTCTGAATATTGCCATTCAGCCCTCTCGGTCAGGGTTAAGGAAAATTTTGAACCAGTCTCGTCGGGTGTGAATGCATACGTAGGTTCCGGAGGCAAAAATGCAAGCTTCGCCGCGATTTTGCCTGGGCATGGCGGACAACAGAACAAGCAACAGAGTTCACTGAAACTTAACCCGTTCATGATGGAATTCTATTAAAATTCATAAAATTCGACTATTCAATCACTATCCATGAGAAATTTCAATTCACAAATAATTACAGGACATAGCGAAAATAAAAGAAATTTCACAGTTTCACTAAATTTGACAGTAAGACAACATTCATTTCAGCCATTTTTTAAACTTTTGTTTTTATTACGAGTCCTGGAGGTGAGGCTTTGGAGCCTTTGCTAATTGACATAATATATTTTTAACTGTTACATATAAGCAAAGATAACTCCTAGAATCCCATGGACATGAATTTTATAATAATAAATTATATTTTTATTTGCGTTGACTTCGCAAATTCATTTTAGATATTTCTGGGATACGATTGTAAAAGCACGACGTACGATTTCGTTTAATAACATGAACATATATAATTAAGATATTCTTTGTTCTTCTCCACAATCGTACATATTTAATTAGATATCCTTGATCCGCTATTTTAACAAAACTAAGCATTTTAGAATTATTAAAAGGCTGTCACGTTGGCGGCAGCGGCCACTTTATACAGTCTGCACATTTGCTACGCTATTCTCATAGAAAAAGTACATATTTAAATTTTAACAGTCTAATCCAAAGTTTAACATTCGCCTGTTTCTAAATAATATATTCATAAATGTGGTAAATTGCATAAGTGGATCATGAATTTTAAAATTGTAAGAGCGCTACCGTCACATAACATATTCTCTTTTTGTAACTTTAAAAGCATTTTTTAAAATATTATTTACATTTATTGTGTGAAGGACACCTCTTGTGTAATGTATAATCTAAGTATGAACTAAAATCTACTACTTTGAACTTTCTGCTTCCCTTTACAATTTGTTTAAAATGAAATCGTTGAAACGTTTTTCAAGAACATTTGCCGGAATATTTTCTTGCTAATATCACCTGAGTTCAGCATTATTTTATAATTCCTATAAATGTAGGTATAATAATAAAACGGTTTATATATTATTTTTTATTTATTTAGTTGTTTTAATGTAAAAGGCCATTCATTTTCAATAAATTAATGAAATGAATATCACAGAGAGTTATAAAAATATAAAACATATTTTTAACATTTATGAATAACACATGAAATTAAAATTACGTTCAATATTGATACAGGGTGGATTTTTTACACGACCCTCGTATTATATCAACATAATAGTTGTTTGTACTACCATTACGTAGTACCGTTATATCGCGATCTTTTTCTAGACGATTTCGATAAAAAATCATAATTATATTTTTGGCGTTTAACAGTTACAGCTAGTACAAAGCAGAATTAAATTGATAATGACCAACGGTAATCCGTATCTCAAAACATTAAGGTCACTGGAGCGTGAAGTTAACATGATGTGTGCTTCAGTAGCCAGCCTTGACTTTTTGTCTTCTCCACACTTGTCTAGAATGAGGCCATGCCATGACCATGGCGAAGCTAATGGATTTTCTGTTACCAACTTTTTACACGCGACCTGGCCAATATGTTTAATATTGGCGTTTATTTTCCTTTATATTTAAAACAAATCACTTGCCTACAGATGAGCTAGGAGGCAAATGCATGCTAGTCTATTATACAATTTTAAAAAAATGGCGTCGGTTGCCTATCTACAGTAGCGCCTCCTTTTAATTTGTATAAATCGCTCTTGTACCAACAAAATAAATGGCACATCAACCTTGAGAGAGACGAGTGATAATCAAAATTTGTAATTACAGTTTAGGCGCAAACTATACTCAATACATTTTTAATTTATCGTCTGTATTATGCTTTTATGCTTTACAACAGAGTTGCTTAGCGAAATGTTTGGCGTTATGTTACTTACTTTAATTATTTGAGGCAGACGTCATTTACAGTAGTGCAGTTTATCCGGATTCAAATAAACTATACAATTTGATTTACGTTATGTGGTCAGCGTCTCAATTTAAATTATTAATAAATACATTTGTTTACCTACCGGTAATGACGCGCTGCGCTAATATCATATGCAATGTTTTGTCGATCGAATTTCAGTCGTAAGAATCACGTCACATAAAACTCAAAAATAAACTGTAGTCTGGGTATTGGAAACACATATCAATAATCTAATTTAGATTATTCCGTGAGATTACGGCTTGCCCTTCCATATCAAATTACGCTTAGCAAGCTCTTACGCCTGATTCTTGTGATTATATAAAATAATAATTACAGGTAACATTTTATTTAATAGGTAAATTTCCGCTCTGGTTCCTGGGTAACTGTCGGCCAACGGCACTCGAAGGTATGAAAAGTAATAAGTATTGCTTTAATATTTCTTTTGGATTAGTTTGTTAGCTTTGTATCCAAGAGAAATATATTATTAGGGTGAAATATAATAAATTATCATACTATATTAGATCTTCAAAACCAGTAGGGTTAACTGTTAAATAGATTGTTTAAAAAACTAGTTGGAAATTGCAAAATTACATTTAAGAGAAAATGATAATCCAATGTTATCAATAATTCTATTCAAAAATCCTTCTGTGGCTTTTAGAACATATAAACAATAATATAATGTAACTGACAATAATTAGCAACAGACATGCTATGTATTATTAAAAACTTTAAAGAAACAAGTGATAGAAACAAGCTATTAATAGCTAATAATTAGCTTAATTTCATTTAAAAAACCTGTGTTTTTCTGCAATCTAACACATTTTATATTCACTATATTGTTATGGTTATTTGTGGTCAGCATAGTAAGATTTCTTAGAATGCTTGAAGCATCTACACTTTACCAAAGTTTCCTGTCCCACATCTACAGATCCTTATTAATGATGCCAGTCTAATGATACATATAAAGGCTTCATACAGTCTTTGATTTTCATGCTAGACAAATCTCAAGACTTGACTCCATTTTATATTATGTTTAGTATCAATGTGACCTGTCAAAAATCCATACGAACTGTATGTATATCAGTAGAATTTGACAGTCTTAGTGGTCATCGTATCTTTCTCTTGGTATCCAAAATTCCAAAGCAGAGTCACATGTGCCAGTAACTAAGACTCCGTTTAGATACCGCAACTGTAAACGAAACAACATTCTTTATCGGTTATATTACATTAGGCACTTCATTGCACGGCAAAAACTGTGAAAACACATTTTCACAATGTAGCTACATTTTCATATAACTAAAGAATCATTTAGTGTTACCTGTGTGACATCCACAGTGCTAGTTTGAATACTGCTGTACGCTTGGGGAGGATTGGAATTATATAAAAACTTAATTTCCCCTCTATCTGAACACACTATAATATTTCCTCTGTTTTGATAGCATCCAGCTACTTTATTTGAGGGTTCGATTTCAGAAGATTCTGGCCATATCTCGTATGACCTGACAAATGAATGATTCTCGGGATTAAACAAATGCAGGCACCCTTTTGAGTCTCCGATATACATTGCGGTTGATTTCCAATTAATGCATACTGGATAAGCTTTGTTAGTTGGTATCTTTATCTCGTTTTTTAAAAGCTTTCCTGCAGTTCTGTCCCATATGGCCAATGTTTTATCCTCACTTACCGATGCAATTGTATTATTAAGGCAATTTAAAGCTAAAACTGGACCCCTGTGGGCTCTATACCAACTGACCGGATTGCCACCAGCTCTTAGATCGAATGAAAGAATCTTTTTAGAATACAACCCTGCCATAACCATATTACCGCAGGTCACAACTGACAGAGCAGACATACCACACCTGCAAAATTGTGTAAATAAGGTTAGATTCTGATAAACAAAAACTATATTGAACAATGTATTGTCAAACATCCACCACAAACCCAGCTGAACTAGTCTTCACCGCAGCATCATAGAAGTGCATAAGAGAATGCTCCAAAAAACTGTATTTCTGAGATCTTATTTACAGGGACAGATTATCGCCCAAAAAGCATAAAATAATAAACTTCAGCCTATCTACAATATGTGAAAACCATTTAGCATTAGAATAAAAACAATGCTCACCTAAATGTTTCTATACAATCGAATCCAGTAGTTATGTCCCATGCTTTTACTGTATTGTCCCATGAAGCTGAATAGATAATTCGGGTATTTTTCACATTATCCGCAGCCAGATCCCAGATCCAGCCGGTGTGAGCGTCTTGTGCGATATGCCTGGCTTTGTTGACATCGGTAGATGAGGGATCATTTCCACTAGCATTAGCAGATTGTTTAAAGTCCATAATATTCCACAAAGCCATTCCTCTATCTCTACCACCTGACACACACATTTCAGCATTCTAAAAACATACAATTTATTGATTACAAAGATAGTTGTTTTATTATTTGTATTGAATGTATTTAAAATCAAATACATACATTTATTAGCAGTACAGTATCAACGGATGCATAATGAACATCTTTCACAACCAAATGCTTGTAATTTTCAGTTGGTTTCGCCCACTTTTTAGTTTCAATATCCATTTCAACGCACACTTCTTCCCAGTCTATATTGGTTTCATTATATATATTCAAATCTGGCAATGGTGGGTAACAACCGTTCGTTTTATGGTTGACCCAATATTTCCAAAGACCATCATCAGCTAAGATATCTGCAAACCTTTTACAAACATTTCTTAAGTTCTCCTTCAAGAATTGTGCATCAAGAAAAGATAATATCTTTAATATAATCTGAAAAAAATAGATATCATTATGATAACTTTACCATCTATTGTGTAAGTTGGGGTGTAGTAAAGTACAGTAAAGGCCTAAAACACCCTGACAATGATAGGAGAATTGTATCCAGCAGAAGACCAATAAAACGGTTGAAAAAACTAGTCGAATTGTCAACCGATTTATTAGTAGTAGTAGTACTATTATAGTAGACAATCTCATCCAATAATCTTATACACTACTGTATGACATTTTGTTATACAGCAATGCAGAGTAGGATTTTATGTGCTTTTGTGATGGTCATGGTTTTAAGGAGTACAGGTAGAGCCTTTCTGCTCAAGGTCAGATTGAAGGCTAGACTTTTCTAAATCCCATTGTGAGAAATTTATAAGCAACCTCAAAAAGAGAAAATGTTTCTGCCTCTTACGTTGCATAAAAATGTACAATATTGAACAGATTTTTTCCAGTATAAATGACCTTTATGATTAAAGTAGCCTCTCCACATGTTTACTAGGTTCAGAATAATTTTCAAAAATTACCTCAACAGGCATATCCAACAGGTTCACATCTCTGATCTCACAAACATCATTTTTATTCTCAACCAATGTATATTCATTCTCACTGGCTGCCAGTTGATCATTCACAGATTGCAGTATTTCACTCATTTCAGTATGAATTATTTCCTACAGATCAACATGAATACTGCATGACTAATACATTTTACAAATATGCTAAACGAGTATTACAAATATTTCACAGGTCTGTGGTCGTCTCTATATGGAAGTGGAATATATGAACAACTTGGCTCCAAGGGTATTGAATGTATTTTTTTTTAAATAACAATTAGACAGTAATAGGTAGTCGTTGGAATTGGAATAACATAAATCTTTGAATAATATTCATAAATATAAACAAAGACTTTTATGAATGAAACAAAAGATAAAGAAATATCATATTAATTTATGAGAATACCTTTCACTGGGTTGATAGAACGGACCTCTGTTTTAAAATCTACTACTACCAGTTTTCTATGGATAAAATCAAATTATTAATAAGAAGTAGGTCAACTTAACACATATTCAAGAACTGTAGCTAGATACTGAAATTAACAAATATAGTCCTGGTACTTCGGATTGTTGTCATTATCATTTTTGTAGTAGGTACAACACGTCAAAAAATATAATGACAGATCACCGCCAGTCTAAGTTTGTTATGCCTACGGAGGGTGAGAACCAGGTTGAAACAAAAAACATTATTATGAATGTCTTGCAATGCTAAAATAATGTTTCATGGTCCATTTGTATTATTACCATGTATTGTGTCCCAGTTGACATTAAATTTAATGGACAGTTTTTATAACTCACTTTACACAAGATATTTTTGTAATAACTGGACAATACTTAGCATAGGTGATGATTGAATAGAAAACCGTCTAAGCGACAAAGTTTAACAAGATCTCTAATCGAAATTATGTTTTTGACATTGTGTTATGTGCCGCTTGTGTCACCATAGATAAGTGGAAATATATATATAATGTGTGCCACTGTCATAACCAAACGAGTCAAACATCTGTGGTATATTGATTATACTGTCACCAAGTGACAGCTGCGGCATTTATTGTTTATTATTCATGAATTCTTATAAATGTATTAAATCTGCTGTAGAGTAATATCAGGGGAATTGTCAAATTATCCATTACTACAGCCAAAAAGAGTATGTAAGTAATAACATCATTTTATTTGACAAAGGAAAACGAGTATAAATCAGTCACGGCCACAAATTGTTTATAACCTCTTTAGTCATCCTTATTTTATAAAAAAAGCGAAGCAAATCTTTGTTTGGTGTGTATAGAAAATAAAATGGATGAGGAAAAAGCTGGTCCGTCAAGTGAAAATAGGAAAGATGATATTATCATAGAAAACGTACTAACCAATAAATTTTTAAATGGCGAAATGTCCTTTGCGGAGTATTCGAGCGAGTGGTACAGTAGTGATGAAGAAGATGATGACCCAGAGTCAGAAGAAGTGTGTAGAACTAGTGATGATGACACCAAACTGACAGTAAACCTCACCGGTAAAGGTGCTCCAAGACGTAGAAAATTCACGCGTCTGTCTGCTGCTTTATCGGGACTAATGGGAGAGGCAAACTTGAGATTTGTGCGAGGAGACTTTGAAACAGCTGAAAAAATGTGTCACGAAATTATTAAACAAATGCCAACTGCCCCTGAACCATACCAAACATTAGCACACATATATGAGAATAATGAGGAAATGTCACTACAATTCTCATTATTGGCTGCTCATCTTAGTGTGTCTGATGCAAATGAATGGTTGCGAATTGCAGATATATTAAAAAAAAGAAAGGACTATAAGCAAGAAATGCTTTGTTATACCCAAGCTATAAAAGCTGAACCTCACAATCTTGACATCCACTTAAAAAGATTGATCCTTTTGACTTCCTTGGAAGAAATGAAGTATCCAGCACTTAGTAATTTGAATGTCACCCGTGGTAAATGCTATTATAAAATTGTAACATCATTACCAGCAACAGAGGCAAAAACGATTATGCAATATGCCAAACTGGCAGTTACTTTGTACCATAATACAGGTGAAGTAGACCGTGCAGCTGAAGTCATGACAGCAGCTTATAATAAATGCAGTGCACAGTTTACTTTAGAAGATATAAATATTTATATGGAATTACTCATTGTCCTAAAGAAATATCAGAAATGTATTGATATATTCATTGCTAGTGTAGGAATTGAGATAGAAGCTGAAATACAAACTGTAAAAAATGCACGTGATGAAATTGAGGAACATACCAACTATCTAAATTGTTCTATTCCAAACAATTTGCCTATAGATCTTAAAAGTAAATTGTTAGTATGTTTCATACATTTGGGTGCTGTAAGTCTTGTTCAGACGCTACTAAACGATTTTCTAACAAATGATGTGGAAAAGGCTGGAGATCTATATATGGATATAGAGGAAGCATTCTCTTCAATGGGACATCATGAAATGGCAATGCAGCTTTTGGAACCACTTGTAAGAAATACCAATTTTGATCTTGGAGCTGTGTGGTTGAAGCATGCTGAATGTTTATATAACCTAGGAAGAGAAAAAGATGCCATTGAGTCTTATTACAAAGTGTTGCAACATGCACCCCACCATCCCGCTGCCCGAAGGAAATTGTTTGCTATACTTGAGAAGAATGGTGAAATAGAGAATGCATTAAATATCTTGCAGCAAGATCATAAATATGTAATCAATGCTACTTTACTACATGAACAATGTATTGCATTAAAAAAGTATGATAAACCCCTGAAATACTTGGAAATTGGGGAAACCTTATTGACCAAGTCACTTACCAAGTTTAGACACCCTGAAGAGCTCAAAATTGCTTGCAGAACTAAGGGTGGTGTTGAACTAATTCACGATTTTCGTACGATGCGTGGAGAAAATCCTTACCATGAAAATGATTTGCAGTTTGATGATACAGATACTTTTAAGCTCAGTCCACAAGATGAATGGGAATTTTTTAAAGAACTTCTTGCCATTGCTTGTGCACATAAACAGTATACTATGATGCAGCGATTAACATTTAGTGCTTTGTTATCAAAAAAGGCTCCCACATATCGCGTAGATATTGAATTCTATTGTTTTCAAGCTTGCCTTTTAAACAATGACTACCCTAATGCATTTAGGTTCATAAGAGAGTTTGTACAGAAGAACCAAAGCACACGTTGCTGGAATTTGTTGAATCTCGTAATAAATCTGTTGGATGAAAATTCCCACTGTAAATTTCTCTCTAGACTTTTCCAGAGAGATCATAATGTAGTAAGAAGTCTTTTTTTGGGTAATAATTTTTTGACATCTGGAAGATATCTGGTTGCATTAAAATACTTTTTAGAATACCATGAACAATTCAGAGAGCCCATATCAGCATTTTTAATAGCCATCACTATACTAGTAATGGCTGCACAAAGAACAGTGGATAAACATCATCATTTGATTTTGCAAGGCATGTCATATATGCAAACTTATAAACAGTTAAGGAAATGTGATCAGGAAACCAATTACAATATAGGCAGGGCTTATCAGATGTTGAACATTAACAACTTGGCTATAGAATATTATGAAAGAGCTTTGTCTTGTGGAACTATAACCGAGTGTCCCAAGCATGGTACTATAGATTTAACTAAAGAAACTGCATATAATCTATATATTTTATATAAAGATCACTCACCAGAAATGGCCCGAAAATATATGTTTAAATATATTGTAATATGAATAAAGTACCTATATACAAAATTTAATGTGTGTTAATTTTTAACCTAATTTTAATTTATACATACATACATAACATCACGCCAGGTCTCTAACGGGGTAGACAGAAAGTACCTACCGAGTGCCAAATATCTCTGTCTTTGCAAATTTAATTTATTATCGAAATTATACCGTTTGAGCACGATTCAAATATTTAGTTGCTTCTGTTTCATCTAAAACATGTAGAGATATTGAAAGTACTTTCAACAGCTTACATAATTAGAACAGTTTTTTAACATAAAATTTTCCATTCAAGAATTGCTTAACTATTTCAGATACAAAGACAAAACTTTGGTTAGTTGTGAAAGATGCATCCAAACACAATAGTCTTAGCAGATACAATCTTATTCGGAGAGTTCTGTTTATTGCTGGAACAGTTGAAAAAAAAAAGAAAAGCAAATCACGATCCAGATGGAATATTGTATGAATTTATAAATGATTTAAGGGTGAAATTTGCCGGCGTCAAGGAAGAAAAGGTAATTTTTGTTTAAATTCTCGATTCTCTCGACTAAACGAATCTCTGGAATTTTCACAAATTTTCAAATTCAATAGGTATGAAACATATCTGTGTGGAGTCGCTACTTGAAAATTGATAGAAAATCTTATTTTCTATGCTACTGTTAGCTTTCCTTATAGAATAGATGAGACAACCGTTCTGGTTCGTTTGTTTAGTTAAAAATAATTTTAATATCATTATTATGGATGGTTGGCTCAATGTAACTCTTATTGCATCCCAATGCCGGGAATCGGTCTTTTCTGCAAATGTGAAAGGGGAATAGAATCAAATTATTTTCTCGATTTTGAACATATATGAAAACTAAAAATAATATTCCCTGTTTATTTATTTATTTAAACTTTATTGTAGCACCTAAAGTTAGGGCACAATGGGCGGACTTAATGCCTGGTGGCATTTTCTACCAGTCAACCAGCTGTTGTTTCATTATATGCAATCAAAAGGTTTGTCGTGTAGGTTTGCGTTTCGAGGGCAGGCGAATGCTTGTCAAAGCGCTGTTGGTAAACTAGAGGGAATCAAAAGTTTTGTTGTACCACCATGCCACCAATTCGTAGACTACCTCCATTTTATAATGCTCTATACAGCTCGTCCGAATATTTCATAATACCTATGCTCAGTAATGTCGGTAAAGTACCTTGGTATATATAGGCATAAACTGAATGCTTAAGTTCCGTTGCGACAGAGCTATACAAATATTTGTCCGATGATGTAGCTATTTAAGACATTTAGGTACATTTTAATCACCAGGATCTTTTGCTAGAGCTTCTTGTGATACCTCACTACTTTTCTTTCCAGAACTCTTCTTTCTTTCCATTGTTAAGATTATTGTTACCACATCGTGACCGGGAAAGGAGTCCTTTCAATTTGAAGGAGAAGAGGCTTGGCGCAGTGTTGGTAAAAGTTTTATCGCTGCCCAAACAGTACCAAGATGCTCAAAAGTTGCTTAATTTTCGTTCTGTGCAGAACAGTTCACACGATAGCGACTTCGCCGGTGTTGTGTATGACGTATTGAGAAAAAGAATTCATCGGAAATCAAGTAGTTTAACTATAGGAGACATCAATGACATTCTGGATAAGATCGCGCCTGCGGATTCGGATTGTAAATGTAAGATATCAGACTTTATTTCATGGTATCATATATATTTCTATGTAAGTACCACTAGCTGTTACCTGCGAGGTAAAATAATTTATCATGTTCACACATGATATCGTTATTGTGCACATAGATCCATCTAGATATATTACTCATATGATTAACCGGTGTTTTTCCGTGAAAATGAGGTATTTTCCCGCGAAAAATATCGGCAAAGCGTTAACACGCTCACTTACTGCACTTCAGTACCTCAAGCACTTGACTTTATATGTAGGTATTTTATTATATCTTAAAAACGTATAAGAAATTCAACTTTTACCTGCTTTTTAGTTCATTTTAATAAAAGCTTCTTTAAAAAAAAAACTAAATTTTTCAATATTCAGTTTTTATTTTTTTTTCTATTAAAGAATAACACAATTAAGTGCAAAAGTAAGTGCTGTAGTTTTGATTTCAAGTAAATGCCGTGTAATAAATTATTAGCATATGTTCAACTGTATTACTTAGTATTTATTGTATTTAAACATATTATGCACTTTCATTTAACAATTTTAGCAACTTTAGACGATGTCTTGAGCTATGCTTGCAAAAGCTTAACCGCGGATCAACTCAAATGGTTTTTTCGGATAATTCTGAAAAATTTGAAACTGGGTATGGGCGAACACAGGCTATTGGCAGCATTCCATTCTGATGCACCGGAATATTTTGACAACTGTGCAGATTTGAAGAAGGTATGCCTTCTTTTATAAAATAACATTCTGTGTTGCGTAATTTGAAGTACTTTTGTATAGACTTGCGTTAGATTTCGAGCTCTTCCGTGGACAATCGCAAGCAAATATGCATCACCGCGAGGAGTCAAACAGATTTCAATTTAATGGCAGGTTCATCTTACGCCATCGCGACCTTCAGGACGCAATAGATATACCTCTACCAATACTGAGAGGACTCCACAGGCTCTTGAGCAGAGTGTTAAACTGAGTGAAATCACGTACCATACAAAGTCACCTTAAACAAGCATTACGAATATGTATACGTAACACAAATATTCATTCATGTTTTGTATTAAAAGGTATGTGAAGAGATAGCAGATGGTGACAGTCGCCCTTTGGAACTAGGGCTCCAACTGTTTTATCACGTGATTCCGATGCTATCCCAACGTCTGAATATCACACATATTCTTAAAATACTACCCAACAACAACTATATCACCGAGAACAAGTTCGACGGGGAGAGATTTCAGGTATACTACAGACATGTTTAAATATATTTTGTTATTCCTTATTAAATCTGAAACTACGTGGTAGGTAATACATACAGAGAGCGGACTTAATACCCAGTGGCATTCTCTACCAGCCAACCCGGAGTGATGGTGAGAATTAGTGGTAGAATCAACAAAGGTATAGTCTATAACGTCATTGTTGCCATTGAATTACCTTTAAATAGAACTTTTCCTTCTTTTCCCGTGTGTCACATTCCGACTTCTAGCTTTTTTCAACTGTTTTCCTTCAGTAGTAATCCTTTACATTGACAACTAAGATTTTGCATATATGCATATTGACAACTAAGATTTTACAACAAACAGGGGTGCATTCAGGCTGTCTGATGTAATCACTGCAACGCGTAGATTTCTGTAGCCAATCTCAATAAGTTCTAAAGTTTTCTTTTATGTCATAATTCATTATGTCTTGTTACCAGACCACGTTTATGTACCTAAACACTTTGTCACATGCCGGTGTCAAATCGATAGAAAGAAACGCATATACAAGTATTAGTTGCTTGGCGATTAAAATACTAGCGTGGGCAGAGCCTTTTTCTACCATCCCAATAATTGCCTTGTGAACAGCCATGAAACTTATAATATGTATCCATTTACCTAGATGCATATGGAGAACGGTATATTTCAATACTTTTCAAGAAAAGGTCACAAATACGCTGACAATTACGGGAAGACGTACGATGTTGGATTGTTGACACCTCACTTGAAGGGTAAATTTTCTGAGGATGTTAAAAGCGTCATACTTGATGGCGAAATGATGGGCTGGCATAAAGAGTTTCATTACTTGAGACCCAAAGGTATAATTGGTTAAGATCTATTTTCATACGTCAAGCTAATATCAGCGCTGTAAGAATTATAATTTTTTTACTATATACATTTGTGAGCGTAAAATAGTTTACACTACTTTAATAATACTATAGCAAGATCTACCTGATATGGGACATCTGTTATTCTTGAGAAACTAGATGTGAATTAACAATTTATACAAATTTTTAAGTGTACTTTTTTATACTTTAGGAAGTGCGTTCGACGTGAAGAAGTTAACGGAGAATTCGAAATATAGACCTTGCTATTGTGTTTTCGATATTCTCTTTTACAATGGGAAATCTTTGGTTGGACCGCCGGAAAAGGGCGGATTGACGTTAAAGGATCGGTTGAAAATATTGGACACTGTATACACGGACGTGCCCGGTGTAATACAACGCAGTAAAAGGACCATTGTCCAAAACAGGTAAGATACATACACTCGTAACATATTGATTTCGTTCTTTGCCGACTTTTCTTATAATAAGCGAATTTCATATGGTTCTTACTAGATATCTATTGGATGTTTTACTTATTCGATTTAGGATTTTAATTTATATCGTAGAAACGTGCATGTGAAGTCAGATTGATCATAGCGAACAGCAGAAGAATAGTTCAATTAGCTCTATATATGTATTGGTACAATTGTATCTATTTTCCTGTTATTTAAATTGAAAATTAAATTGCTTCAATAAGCGGTATGGCAGTTTTACAACAAGTAACCTCTTACAATTGATTTTCTCAATAATATGGACTTAGTAAAGACAATAACTTTTTGATGATTACATTTCGCCGAAAACAAATCATAGCGTGATATTTTTATTTATATTTGATTCCGAATACGAGGTGCGTATCACTTGTATCAGGTGACTTTATTGATCTTAGACTGACTTGTCGTGATTCGACTGGACGTTTACGTTACCTAATATTATCATTATTTATGATACGAGATTCCTCCTTGAAAGAACTTTAACATTACGATGAAAAAATTTAGCGAGCTCTTAAGTATTTAAAGTCAAAATAAAATTAAGTTATTTCGCATTGTTCCATTTTTCAATTATATTTATAGTGACGTGACAATAAGAATCGAATATAATATTTGTTTGACATATCGAAGTAACAAACAACCTCATATTTGGAAGAGACTATAGAGTATAGTGACGTCACGATTCATAATTTAAGCGGTCAGAAATGAATACGTTTATGTATGAATTCGTATAACACTAATAATATAATTCGCGTAGACAAACGTAGGCAAGACTGCTCAATAATAGGTGCTTATAATGTTACGTTAATAACACTTTGTTCTATATGCTTACACGGATATTATTGCATTCTGAAGTTCAGCAGACAAAACTTCAAGAAAGAGACTTAAGGTAAAGACATTTGCAATCATATAATACTACCACATACAAATCTACTATCCTAACATAGATAAATTTTTAACGTCCGCTATTTTAAAACCGCTCTTCAGTTGATGGCAATGAATTTAAAACTGTATGTAATGCAGCTGATGGGATGCAGTGATTACTTGTAAAATCGTGACGTCACGACACATTAATCAGGGTTCTTTCATATTTCATTTCATGAAAATATGTATGTTAAAATTACGTATAAATACAAATTTACACATACACAGAAATATACAAATGTAGCGAAACATAAAAGACCCTTAAATTTCAATAATACGTTTTTTATAAATTTGGGATTTATAGAATGTTGTAGTGGTTACCTTACTGCTGAGTCGGGTGTTGGGTTTGACTCCCTCCCAGTAAAAATATTTGTGTGATGAGCTGATGGGCGTGACTATTTTGTTCTGTGTCTGGGTTGAAAATTATCTAGGAATGTAGATTAAATATGTATTGTCATTTATTGGCGTTACAAGAATAAAAATTATATATCTATTTACTTTACATAAATGAGCAACAATTCTCCTCTCTATCGCGCGTGGTATCACACACAACTTGCGCCATTATTATGTTCCGCTAATTTTACGACAAATCTAACAATGTAATTTGTTTGTAGTGTAGATGTATTGAACGCTTTGAACACTGCAATAGAGAACCAGGACGAGGGCATCGTCGTGAAGGATGTCGATTCATACTACATCGCAAACAAACGGAATGCTGGATGGTATAAGATAAAACCAGACGTAAGACATGCAAAAAACATTTAAACATACACATAATATTTAAAAACATTTAAACTTTTATGTATACACAACTAACTCCCTATTTTATGACTAAGTTCCGTTCAGGTATTACTTCTAAAACCGGATACTTTAAACATACATACAGTCAAGACTATTTCCCATAGGGATAGCTACAGACTAAAGATTTCCACAGGCTACAGTCGTAACCGTCTTCTTTTCGCTCTTCTATTTTCATCAAAGTGGTCATACAATCTCGTTTATCGGAGGTAGTCTCAACCTGGTCTTCCACTTCTCGCGTCCGGTACTATAAACTGTACGAATGATGTATTACAACGTGTGATATGTACCCACAGTACACGGACAGCACCATGACGGATCTGGATCTAGTGGTAATCGGCGCGAACGAGGCGGAGAACAAACGGCAGGGGCGCGCCAAGAGCTTCCACGTCGCCTGCCGCGACGCTGCCGAGGGTAACTGATTCTTCTTTTATACTTTAACTGACAAACAGGCAGACGGGCCACCTGACGGTAAGTAGTCAATGTCGCCTATAGTCATTGCTAGCACCGGACACCTCACCAAAGCGCTGCCAGCCCTGAAGGAGTCTATTGACGCCCCTTTTGAAGAACCCCATGTCATAGCGCATATTTTATAATAATGATAATGTAACTAATGTAATCTCAATCAAATCATTCTCTTACTCGTGTAAGGGAGATGTGATATGTGCTTATCACGGTGGAAACATTCGATTGTGCTAAGGGAACACAGCGAGTCACCCTACTATGAGTCTTTCAATACTTTGAATAATAACATTGTGCAATATGGAAGGAGATCGAAATTCGTATGTCAAATGTGGTGCCGACGGTCCGCGTGTGTTCGTGAGCAGGCGGCGCGGTGCGCTGGGTGTGCGTGGGGCGCGTGAGCTCGGGCGTGTCGCACGACGAGCGCGAGCGCATGTGCATGACGCTCGAGAAACACTGGGTGCGCACCGCGCGCCGCCCGCCGCCGCCCTGTCTCTACTTCAACAAGGAGAAGCCCGACCTCTGGCTGCTGCCCGAACATTCCATCGTTCTAACGGTAAGCTTTAACAACCATCACGTGCAAAACCTATCATGTTATATTTTGCAAGTGTAAATGTGTGCGTGAGTGTTTATGATTATCAAAAAACAAAATAGCATGTTAAATTAATGCAAATCAAAATACTGATTTTGCTGTCCATTTTTAGTGTGTATATAAGAAGCCCTTAAGGATATTGTATCTCTCTTGGATATGAGTTATTTCAGGATGAGGAGACTTAAAACCGCAGTCTCACGTGGCCGGCCGGCCTGGTGGTGTTGTATGTTATACTTCACACACCTTAGAAAACATTGGGGTAAACCGGGACGCCTGCTGATTTTGTAACGACGTCATCCTTAATTGTTATAACGAGTACCTACTTGAATATTAAAAAATATCAACGGTCGGAAATTAACTGCGCTCCGCCTCAATATAAACAGATAAATTTGTCAAATTTTACACGACTTCCTGCGCGAAATATAAAATAAAGGCATACGAAGTTTCCTCTTCACGTATTAATATATAGAAAATAGGTTTTTCAAAGACCGCGGTGGTCAGGTGCGGGCCACGGAGCTCGTCCGCAGCGCGAGCCACGGGGCGGCGTACACGCTGCACTTCCCGCGCGTCACCAGCCTGCGCCCCGACAAGCCCGTGCACGACATTATGACGCTGCAAGAGTTCGACAACCTCGCTTCCGTAACTATATCATGCAATTCGTATTTGATTATAATCGCAATGATTATTACCCTCGCCTCTGGTCATTCTTATCATCAAAGTCCATATTAAAGACCCTTTATACTTCTGTAAAAGGTAGATTTAAGTTGTACTATCTATGCAATACCTTTGCAGTTGCATTGTTTTTGGAATTAGAGTACTTTTTAAGTTTATTCCAGATTCCGTAGACACGCTAATGTTTCGCTTTTTAAGCGGTTTCGGGTAAAATTATTATCAAACTGTATCTTGTGCGAGCCTAATTAAGCTAATAAGTTTCAAAATATGCACAGAATAAAATGGACCTTATAAAGTAGTAGGTATGAAAGTTTAACAGTTTATGCATTTGGAATTGTATAATTATAGATAAACTAACGTCTGGTCTGCCACAAAAGTACAAAATGTATTTATGTTTGCATATATTTATATATATTATGCACAGTACAACATTGAGTGAAAATAATGTCACTGTGAACAGAGTAAGGCCGCAGCGGTGAAGCTGAGTTCGAAGTGCGTGAATGCGGATCAAATACTGGACTTCGGTCTCAGAGTAACTAAAAGGCAGCACAACAACATTCAAGTGGGCGAGCAATTCCGCGCGGCGGCGGCCGGGCCCGTGCTCGTGACGTCGCAGGCGCTGCGCGGACGGAAACTGTGCGTGCTCTCCGAAGACCCCGACTGTAGTAAAGCGGAACTCATCCGCATCGTGGAGTCGCACGCTGGGAAACATGTGCAGAATATAGGTGAGTATGAACAAGGGTTCACTGATAGCTATGAAGATTTGTACAACACGATTTTTATTCTCAAAACACCTTCGTGTAAAAGTGAACAGTAGCCCGAGCACGAACTTTACCAGAGTTGTAAATGTTACGGTATCGAGAATACGATACCTTTACATTAC
>DWUN01000872.1:0-19266 GCA_018249975.1 Passova gellias
ATTACGATAATTAACTAATTAAACTTAAACACCAAATATAAAAAATGAATGTGTACTAACACGGAACTGTTATTTATTTACCTTAATCGTAATTGGTCTTATTGACACTTACATATATGTATTAATAAACGTAAATAAATGTTGTCAATTTCTAAGGACGTAAAGATTGATCGTCGAAAAATTTGTATTCTTGAATCTGGTTTTTGTTTTTGAGGGCTCAATAAAATATGTTGCAGAGTGCAAAGATCAGTAACAAATGAAGTGGGGTCCAGCATCCGAATATGGAAACAAGATTAACAAGACGTGTAGCGGGTGGCGGCACGACCACCTGGGCCGCACTCACAATACATGACTTTTTCTAACAACCATCATTAAATGCAAAAACTCACATAAAATAGAGATACGGCTTTGTTTACGACAAAACCAAAACCTGCTTGATATATTAAGTACTTTCATATCAGTAGTCTGATACCAAGTTAGGCAATTAAATGCCTATATTATGAACCAGACAGCTGGTATTTTTATTGCACCCAGACAGAGAACAAGCAAGTGCTCATCACGCAAATGTTTGTCCTGGGAATCGAACCTACGACCACTTGTTTTGCAGTGGGGCTGTGTAATCACGAGACCTCGAGGGCAGTCAATAAATAGGATTCTGCAGAAATCATGAACATCGAATCTTGAAAGTTTTAAAGTCGATATTGCATTTCAGTGGGGTGTGAAAAGTGTAACGGTATTGTCTGGAGCATGGAGTATAGCGTCAATCAGTGGATGCGGGCTCACAATTAGTCGCACGTGCCGCACTGGGAAACCAGTAATGCGAATACAAATAAATTTTCATAAATAATCGTTCAAGATGATGCTTTATGGCCAAATATAAAATATTTTTAAATCGCACATAATTACTTACGTGAATTGCATAGATTTCAGAGCCATTGCGGACCATTGGTAGTGAGACGTATTTGGTAGAATATGTTTGGTATTACACATACTATCAGCATTATATGAGTAACGTTGATTTAATAAAGATTTTTGTCCAGCTTTTACCGTACAAGTAAAAACGATATTTTATTTAGTAATAATTTCATTATTCGACATGGAATTCTCATGTCGTTAACTAAGAATGCTCGGTTTTCGTTTAATATACATATTTTTTTAAGCTGGCAAGTAGTGAACGCCTGTTTGATAAGTTACATTATAATTTAGCAATTTCAACACATTGTAACGTATATATATACTTTACTATAACCTAAAATCGTAGCGTTATATCAAGAACTGATTTTGAAAGTAAGCGAACGGGTTAATTTATTTATGAATTCATTTTATGATTAATGATTTATTTTGTGACTCAATGTGACCATTTGTTTTAATAAGAATATGGAGTAGACAGATGTTGCCGCTTAACAAAAACATGTGCGTTTATTTCTGCTGGTTTTACGAAATAGATTACTAGTACTAAAATTGTACACACAAATTAACACCTCTTTATTTTTATTCAATAGCTATACATGTCCATACCGGGCGGCTCAACTTTGTCGCAATATTTATGACGTACCATTTACGTCGTGTTATTCCAATCAAGGAATTCTTTTCTGTTTCAAATGACCATTATGTGCTATTATACTGATACGGTGACCACTTTTTGTGCTTCTACCTCTGCGATGTGATACCTGGATGAAATGTTGTGAGTCCAGATATGAAATCAACACAGGTTCAATGTTCCGAGGAGGTGGACATCTGGACGCGGCGACAGTCGACCGGGATTACCATATAGTTATTGCGTAATAATCCAGGCAGCAGATGCGCGAGCCGATTGCACTCGGTATATTTAGCTAACAGGTGCTCGTCCACGTGGTCTGCAGGGTTGCAGCCATGACTTTGACAAATTTCACGTCAACCAACTAAATAATACTCGCGAATATTAAATGTATCTATCCAGCTATTTTACATCACCACATAAATAAACGCATCTGCATGAATGTATGTATATTCTTACTATAACCAGCTAAAACTTGATGATACAAGTTTCATTTGCAATGATTAATTTATATTAGGGTTTCCGTTACCGATTCCGAAAACGCAAACATTTTCGACGCATATCCACTTACATGATCTTAGTACTATCTACATTTCATCTTAACAACACGGAGGTATATATTACCAATTTGATAATTAAAAAGTCTAAATAAAATTCCAATCTTTCAAACTATATTTAACTATATATTATTTTAATAACTGCACTCAGATTATCATTTTCTCGTAATGCAGAAGTCAGATTTGTATTTCGATATTATTCTGTAACATACATATAAAACTTTACAGATGCCTTATTAACTATTGTAATCGCCAACCCTACAGTAATGCAGTATCTCGTTGGACTGGATTTACCAGTTGTTGCGATTTTATTAAGTGGCCATTGCATAACCATTACCAATGTGATAATTGCAATATGTCCACATCCTCGTAACTAGAGTCTACGTAGTGATTATAGATGCTCGCTTACCATGTATTCAAGCGGCATCTGTTGTTAGCGAATTACATGAACAAAGTGGTTTTGAATTTTAATCATTTTCCTCGATCAACGCCTCCTTACTGGTTCAATGAACTTTACAGCTTCTGAACAGATTTAAAGGAATACAGAATATGTTTATAATATCTTACATAATATCAATACTTTTCCTAATACATGTGGTTATCATGTCCATAGACTTTATTCCTTATCATCATTTACCTTATAGTCCTCCATATGGACACAAGTCTCCGGCAAAATGAAAGTGGTTATGGCCAAGATTTGCTTATCTAAGAAATAACAATACGCAGAACTCGGACTCATAGGACAACTAAGCATGAACCACTTTTTATATTCCGTTATCTTCATTATTCCAATCGCAGCAATCCTGGAGCATACTGCACCACGCAGTTCCAATCCGGATTATATCAAATGTAGCAACAAAATTAATTAAAGCTCATACATAGTACGTAATGTTTTCATAAATATAAGTTTAATCATAATCATAACAAAAAGTTATTATTGTGATATTTTAATCTTATTAATATGTTTTCTACAATTATTTATGGTTATACAACACAGCGCGTCGCCGTGCGTAATGATGCAGCCTGTCGCGTATTCATTACCTAACGCAAATAAATCGATAAACAAAAAGTGAGCGGCGGGCAAACTGGTGCCATGATTAGAAACAGATATATGAATCAGGCGCGCAGGTGGTTCCTCGTAGGAAAGTTTTTGCAGTGATAGGAACAGCTGCCGCGCGAAAATTGCTAGCCCCTATGCCCTCTTCCACTCATAATCTAGGAATTAATAGCCGATTGCTAATGACAAAATGGAAATGCAAGCGTTTGGTCAAACGCAACGCAATTACCGGTAAGACGTTAGAATCGCGTCGAACGCAAACGATACGGGCGAACACATATGCCGCGCGCTAGTGTGTGGCCGCCATATTTTTTATCTGAACGTTTAAAATTAATTTGTGTTACTTGCAACGTTTATCCACACGTTCGATCTCGTATGTACATCTAAAAGAACGGATACAAGTGACTTAATTTGCATAATATGCATGTAGGAACTCTTCTTAATAAAGAATCAATAACGTAACTCATAAACAGAATTTGTGTTTTGAATGTTTTATTAACCTAAGCCAAATTACAATCGACAGGCATCAATAAATAAAGCGAATCGGTTCAAAATATGGCGGAGCTTTTGTACTGAAGCACATGCGCGCTCTCAATGAAGTAGACGTACCCCACAAAACGCTTTTCATTTCGTTTGAATCGCTTGCGCATTTTGTGCGCACACGCAAGATGAGTCAGGAGAGCTTACCATAGAATAACGTCACATACTCGTATACACATTTTAATCCTAACAGGTTCCCTCAGTCCGTAAATCATACATAGATATGTAAATATGTAATTTAAAATTAAATAAAATGTAAGTAATACATCTAGCAATACACACAATAATTATATTACAGCATGTACTACGGCTTGTGTAGTCACCTTAAATTGTCTCTTTGGTCAAAGTTCATAATCCACACAAGCCTATCAAAAGTTTCATTCACCTAAATAGCTAAGGTTAGGCATACATTAATTACTATTTTTCTCTGAGCACTAAGATATACCAAATCGCAGTCTTGTCTCAATCTGACCGCCTCTCAAAAACATTAGACCGAAAAATGACAATTGTAACAATGAAAGTATTTCTGTAATGGAATCTAAGACAAAGGATTTTATCACTGTTTTATCAATTTTTGAAACAGCTGCCAATTCAGTCTTGACAGTTGTTTAATCTTTGACGTCGCGTAATTAGTAGCGGGGTGAGCGTTGTCTGTCAGGAATGCTTTTGAGAGGAGACAAATGGAGGAGGCTATGAGCAAGCGTGGGCCCGATCAATGGGGTATCGTGTGTCGGCCACCTGCGCGACCGCCTTTTATGCGGATGGGATGCAGCGTATGCGTTCCTTCCCCGCTCATGCTTCTATACTTCTGGATATGTGCAAAATTTTAAATACTCAACGTTCTTTTAAAAATCCAATTGCAAAAATTCTACATTGTCCACATAACAGAAAAATGCCTGAAAATTAGTACACATCGAGCATTGCACAGTTCTACGTAAGTATAGTTTTGTCACAATCTATCTCAACTAAGAATACATTATATTTTGTCTATTCTCTGTGTCGAATTCCATTTAAATTTAAAATATAAGTAAGCTACGATAGTTTTAGAATCGTATGATATTACATATAATTTCTTACTTTAAAAGCAATAACAATTGAACGGATAAACACGTGAACTACAAAATTGTAACTACTCAGTCGTACGGGAACTAAAATACTCATTTAATTACTCTTAACCTTTGCTTCGTCCCAAACAATAAGAACGTTTAGCTATTATAAAGTTGCGACTTTGAATCGTGCCACAAATCGTCTGATCTCACACAGAGATACGCTTCTCCCCCGAACACCCCGCTGGCTCCTGAGAACCTCACTCGTTACACCCTGTAACTTTATATCGATTACTTGAAATTACCGATTACCATTCGCTTATCGATATTATCGTATCGCTTGCGGTTATTGTGGGAAACGCCACAATTTTTGACGATTTACTTAAACACGGAGCTGCCGTGACATTAGACTTTTCTTTGCAAACAAAAGCAGCTGCTAGTCCACCAGCTTTGTGGGTTTCTTATTGTATCGTTATCGTGTACTGTTATAATGCAACGAGTCCAGTACCTACCCATGGAAACAGAACTCATTTAACTGATCATGAAAATGGCCCAAATCTCAAAATCTCAAACTTTTCTAATCCCCAGTGATATAATGTAGAAGAAAAACAGTATGCAACACCTATGATATGTAGCTATGACCTTTTTTTTACTTTTATTCCGGGATACTTTTATCCGAGGAACGTGGACAAGTACGTTTTAATAGCGTGTAACCCCTGAAGTTCATTGGCAGCTCACTTAATGCCGTCCCTAATGGAGAGATTGTGGGAAAGGGCAAAGACAATGGCGATTATATCACGGTTAATAGCTGCTATCGAGCATGGGGTGGTTCCCGTGGCATGTTACTTATCAGTCAGGATTAGCGAAGATAACAAGCTTGAAGATAATCAGGTATTTTGTCTTTCAGAGACTGATAAAAGACCGTTGACGCCGGAACGGAAGACACTATTCAAAGTACATTACCAAGGAATTAGTTGTACTTTTCGTCTTATAATCATAATAGCAGAAACAAATTGTTAACAGCAATATGAATAATTAATCTAACATTTATAAGTGGTAAATTGTATTTCGGCAGTAATTACAATGAAATTTATATTACTTATAATACGATCTGACCGTAAAACTCTATCAACTCGTATTATAAACTTCATACTCAAACACACAAAGATCTCTTTAAACTTACAATGCATACCTACATATTGAACTATTAATAACAGAAAAATTAAAATCATTTCAATACTACATAATTTTAAAGTTTAATTTCGGTTGATTCAAACTGTACTCTCCACAGAGGGGCAATGAATGCATTGTGTTAATATCACAATATGGCGCTGTCAGTTAATTGGAATAGATTATGGGAATAAAGGGAAGAAGTGTGTTTTCCAACGGAGAGCGCTCCCGAGAGATGCTCCAGGGACGATCATTTTATACACTTTTTATCAAGTCATCGAGTGACAATAGCAAGCGGACGGATTATCACAATATTTGGCGGCGGTCGTGTGCCGGCGCTTGAAAGTTGAGAGCGGATGCGGTTTCTAACAATGCGGAGACCAATATGCGGAACACGGGCAGCGTGTAATGAACTAATAATGTTTTGGACAAATTTGTAAATGTAGCGCAACGTGAAATACAACTGAACTTGAACCGCTGAGCCGAGAGTAGTCTGTTCCATTGCCAGCCCGGACAAATATTTATGGGCAGAGCATAAATATATGTTCAATATTTAAGTGTAAAATGATTTACATGTATAAGTATCAATATATAAATAGGCAAAGGCAAAACAATTCAGTAAGTACGTCATTATTTTTGGTTGTCAACCGCTTTTCCTTTTTTGACCGACTTGCACTCAATTCGTCTGTGTTTCGTTTGTAAGCTATTGAAGCTATGATGTTATTAATAAAAACATTTTGGGAGCACAAGAAAAAAAGCATAACAAAAATTTCAAATTTAAACTTTATGGTTGAATTTCGATCGCCGGGCGAACTTTAGTATATATATATAAGTATACAGCTACACGTATGCGGTTAGGTACTTTATGAAATATATGATTATCGTAACAGAGGCTCTGCTTTAATCAGGATCAGTTGGATATACATGAAGGTGTCATAAGATATTATTAATGTTATTACAAAAAGCTGTGATAACAAGTGACCATTGCTTTTCAGAGACAATTTTAGCGGCTCTTTATTTCTGTTAACTAAAGAATACACTCAGCGTTAGGTCATAATCAGATCAATGTCACGATCATATCGATAAAGTGATCGAAGCCCCAAATGTTTCCAATTAACCGCGATTGTCATAGTCGGTGGAAGCCGTGAAGAAATCTTGACCTAGTTAGCAGCCCGCATGTCTACGGCGGCAGACGGCGCGTCCCCGCACTGACTCACCAGCACTGACCGCTCTCAAGCGCTCCCATGGACGACGGACGTCACCACTGTCTAGAGTGTAAGACGATCTTACACACCCGCATCAATAGCGCCAAGTTTTCTACATCGCAAGTCTTAAGCAGGAGTCAATAAGTATGGCTATCCAATTGTAGTGGAATAAACGAAGCCTCCTTTCCGTCTATTTCAAGGTCTGCCCTGAGCTAAACATGCCAAAATAACAACGAATGTAAATTTTAGCTACATCTAATTTAATGTGTTGTAAGGTTACCAAGAAGTTATTGCCCAGAAGAAGGAAAATAAATCAATATAGCTATTTCACAGAAAATTATTCGACTGCAGCGAATCAAATAATAATAAATAATAATAATAATAATAATCAAGACACTCGTGGTTGTTGCGAATTACTTCTATACTTCCTTCTTTAAAAAAAAACCACAGTATAATAATGAATTGAATGAATTTTTAAGGCCGGAAGTGCCGAGAGATTTTTTCACCTCTGCGCTTAAAAAGTGTGCAAAGGCAATACAAAGAATTAATAAGATTAATAAAGTTTATAATACTTACCAATGTTATGGAAATTGAACTTGAATGGATTCTCCATATTTAGAAATCCATGAAATCAGGTGGCCAATAATTGATATAACATGGTTCTGAACATTAATACATACATCACCCGCATCTATCTCACTCGGAACAACACTAAGTTTCCAACTGATTCATCAATGATACCGTCTTCAAGTGTTCCCATGGACTCGCGAGACTGTCTCGAGTGCCTATTTCATTCATGTAAGACGCCCCGTAAGTCGGATGTCGTATTAGCTTAAGTATACATCGAAGCAGCAATTGAATCTACATAAGAGAAATTGCTAGATAAGATTAGATCTTGAATTATATAAACTTAGTGCAGCGTTTCTTTTTAAAAACGAAATGTAAAATATTAGAAAAAATCTTTTCTTTTTCCAAATAATGTCAAACAATAAATTACTATGTTACCAATTAAATGAAACTCACAGCGTCTACTTGTACTACCAAATCATTCATCTTATCACAATGTATGTAATACGAGATATAGACCGCCATTTCCCAGAATCTCAGGAGTCTATTATAATAAAATAACCGATAAAAGTATCAAATCAACCGAATTACGGCGTGAAGGCGTACATCGTATGGACTGACGTTTTGCGGACAAAAAACAAATAAAACATGGAACAAAACTAACAAAGCTTTGAAGATGCGCAATAAAAATGCAATAATGTGTTGTTGTGTGCGCACCAGTGGAACGGCACAATGTGCGTGACGGGTGTGACAATGGATGCAGCGGCGCGTGCGCTTCCGAACCGCACCTTGTAGCGCTCGCGGCTGCCACGCGCGGCGCTAGCGGGTCGCGGCCGAACTATTGACGACAGACTTCAAAATGTTTTACGACTACGGAAAGATATGGATTTCTTATTGTTGTTGGTTTGTTACTAAATATATCACAACTCTATAAGATATAAACTTAAAATTGAACTAAATTAAACATTTTGTAAGAACACCGGCGTCTATTGAAGAAGATATATTTATAACATTAATAATTTTTGACCTAAAATCATTGTGATATAAAACCAGCAATAACCGAACAAGGAATAATCGTTCTAAGCTCCCATAGGCTATTGTGTGTGCGTCAGAAAAAACAAGCTTATAAAAGTATAAAAACTCCCCGAATACATTCAATAGAAATCTTCGTCGGTCCATTGTAGCTCTTTTTTCTGTAGTATTTGATTTGTTGCTACAAATAGCGTATATGAAAAGCGTTTAAGGTACTTAATGTCCAGTAATTGGCGATCAATAAGGATCAGTGGGCACATTGTGTTTAATATCGAATAACCATTGTCCGAACGCGGATTAAAAAACGAAAAAAGCCAAGTAAGCACCCGTCAAACTCACAATGCCAAGCTGTCGAAGGTTGCACAGATTAGATTTTTTTGAATAGCTTACCGTAAGTGAATTAAAATCATATCTGTCATAATGTCAATGAATTTTCATATCCTGCTTGTAATTTGTTGCTTGTAATCTAGACTAGATTGCAAAATTTGAATTTAAAAAATGCAGCCAAATCCATTTAAGCATTTAATCGTTTATATAATTATAAAACGATTAAATGCTTAAGTGGATTTGCCTGCATTTTATATTAATAAACGAGTTAAATATATATTTAAGTTTCTAAATAAAAAGTAAATGCAAGGTGCTAACAACGGTTTTCATTAACCGTTTTACATTCAAAGAGAGAACTGGTCGCTTATTAAAATCACCGGGCGGCTTGCGGGTCCCACGCACTCTGAATAAGAAATATGAGCTGAACGGATACTGCTATTATCAAAACATTATTACAACACTCCAACCAGCGCCCTTCCAATGTAAAAATTAAACAACAATTGCCTTTAATATGCGCTCGCCGGTACCGACCCTCGGGTGGTTTTATAAAAAAATCTGTCAATCTGCTGCAGATCAATCATCCTCGCTGAATGGGCGGAGGGGTGAGCTACACCACAATCGGGCTTCGCAGATAATAAAGCCGGTCTATATTTACGTAAACGCATCGGTTTGACGTACAACATTGTGCGCCGACGCATCCCACACAGATTCCTCGCCCTTTCACAATCGCTTCTTTGTGAAACGGAAACCTGAGTGACGTTTTGCGACAAATGTCAAGTAGGCGGTTTATTATAATTTGAGCTTGTTTGTAAAGGATTTAAACACTTGGCTACCAAAGAACGTTATCTGCCGAGCGCAGTAATTATTTTTATTATATTATATTTATAAATATGCATAAGTAGCCAAAAAAATGGCAATAAATGCCTTACATATTTCTTGGAAATTAATCAAAAAGTAGGTATTGGATGAAATAAGTATAAAACCTATTCGGACGCAGGAATGAGATTCCTAAAATAAAATAGTTACAGGTCAATAGATATTTATATATATACTAATATTATAAAGAGGAAAGATTTGATTGTTTGTTTGTATTGAATAGGCTCCGAAGCTACTGGACCGATTTCCAAAACTCTTTTACCATTAGAATCCAACATTATCGCTGATGAACATCGGCTATATTTAATACGAGAAAAAATAGGTTAAATTTAATTCCGAAATGCCCACAGTATCTAAAGCTTTGTGAGTAATACCGCGAGGCACTCGTATTTGATAAAGATCAATCTTCCGTCCTAGCTTTGGAGTAAACATCAAATGCAATTATTAAAATTACAGAATTTAACGTATATGCCTCTCTTTGTTCGTAAACAACATTTCGTAAGGTTTCCAATGCAAATAAACATCAATGTGTAGACCACTTTAGATTATTTAAATTGTGCATCTTACCTTTAACTTAATTACAGTCCCGCATTTCACCCACGCGTAGGTACATACTCCTACGTTCAAAACCAGGTATTGGAGTAATAACACTTGAATCTGGGAATGCTCTCAATCTGATTGGATTTCGTTCTTTGAACTGCGTTTACATTTAATTCACTAACAATATAAGATACGTTGTAATAAAGATAGCAATATAGAAGTAGGGTAATGTTCGAATGTTAAGCACGTATCTTTCGTTCCCTTAGTTTTCCCTAAGTTTTCCATGTGTGCTATCTGATCTCATGAATTGTTTATGCCCATTCTAGGATTGGCGAGTAAAAAAATACTGAGCAGTATTTTGGTTCGAATTTTAAATTTTTTTCATCCATTATCTAAATTATCATCTGCATAAAAATACTTCGCAGCCATTCAATCCAAATTCTCCGATTAGAGAATTATCGCATTTCCACGGCTTTGTCATTCAAAGTTAGACAGTTAAATGCTTTTATTCATATTGTAAACATAAATATTATATACACATACTATGTTATACTTATATAGTTATTTTTTTGCAATTAGAAATAATAAACAAAGCTCTCCTCATACAAATGTTTGTCGTGAGTTTGAATCGAGCCTACGATCTTCGCTTTTGCAGTCAACGTCACCTTGGTCTGATGATTCCAGGATTCCAGTCAAAGGCACGCTATGAGATTATTATTCCATAACAGACGTGAATCTGTTTACAACGAGACAATTTGGGCCGATCCTAATCCGTTATTTGGAGTCCGTAACGTTAACAAGTTTAGTGTAAGTAAAATTAATTGGGCTTTCCCTTTGTTTGTGCGGGCGAGCTACCTATAACGGTCGCCAAGTTAGCATAGGTGGGAAACTTTCTTACGTTAGATAGATAGATAGAAGATAGATAGAAGATAGATAGAAGATAGATAGAAGATAGATAGAAGATAGATAGAAGATAGATAGAAAGACAGATAGATAGATTGTAGATAGATTATTATTTATTGTTCACACATGGACAGCACATAGAACTCACATAGATACAAATTCAAATTGTTTTATTCTTTATAAGATACATATGTATGTATATACATACAATCAATGAAGGTCATGTTTTACTCAACTTACTTCGGCTTTGTATGCCCTTTAGACTATAGTAGACCTGAAGAAAAAAGCCGATGAAAAAAAAATTGTTTTTTGTTTTGCTAGTTTCGCTTAGAACCCTTTAATAAATTGACAATAATCAATAACTTGATTTAATTTCCCATAAAGAAGTCTAATACTTTGTAAAATACAGATAGATCAGTAATTCAATCGAGACAAAAACTCAAAATAATAACAACACAAATTTAATACAAATAACTTCAGTTATAAATACTTTTCGTTTTTATAAGTGAAGTTATTTGTTGATTTATGTCTTCGTTCCAAATTCAAAAAGAACAGTGCACCAGAGAACGTATTGATAGAATTCATATTTGAATAGAAATTCTAATATCAATAACAGCTGCTTATTTTAACGAATTCTGGACAATATCCATTTTCCCTAATGTCCCATCACGTAACGCGATGACGTCATTGCAAACGTTCGTAACGGAGTTCGTTACAGACGTAGGTGTTTGTAACTGCGTGGGACTATAGTTAGCAACTGCAGCTTGGGAAAATAAGTTTTTCGCAAAAGAAATGCTACAATATTATCTAGGGAACACTGCTTTTTTTATTACTTATTTCAAATTTCCTTAAAAACTTTATATAGTCTTTCTAAGTTTTAAGTTAATTTTTACATTGTAGTACAAACGTTTTTTCTTAACAAATAATATATTTGCTAACCTCTTCAAATAATGTGTAGGTAAAATGACTGCAGAGCTAGAGTTTATGGGTTTGATTCCCATAGAAGAAAATTTGTGTACGCTTTGGTTCTTTTTCTTAGCGTATAAATGTGAATTTAAAAAAATATACTAGTATTACGATTGCATATATTTGTGAGCTGGCTTGTTACTAATGCAGGTACGAGCTAGCTATCAATAAATTTGTATCAGATGGTTAAAACAAAGATATCTAACAAATTCTAGTTAGATACGTGCCAGTAACTAGCGGATTAGTGGATGTAGGCGTTGCGTTTCAGATATATGTGGGCGTCTTACCTCGTGATAGAAATAAGATGTGATATATATATAAATAAAAGTATATAAACCGGTCGACTTTTGGTTAATATTACAGCCTCCTACTATTATTGTGACGTGGTGTTGAAATCTTCACACGCATCCTAAATGTAGAAAATAATTTGCATAATTGAAATGAGAGATATAAAGATTAAGGCCTCTTTATGTGGAAAAGATTGTTATTATATTATTATTTTCAAATGAGCAGCGGTCACAGGTGTTACTGCCGCCCACGGACATATGCAACCAACCTCTAATAGGGCTATAGGCACGGGACTGTTAGTGTGAATGCAGTTGGTATTAGTTGTTGATAAGAATTAGTTGGTTACGAAACCTAAAGGCTTGATGTTCCTTGTGATTTGTGGAATCAGCCAATCCGCACTTGTTGAGTGTCGTGGATTAGAAAAGGCTTATGACTGTTCTAAAGCCTTCTCACTTTGAGAAGAGACACGTGTCCAGCAGTGGAACGACAAAAGAGTCCATGATTATGATGACGATGAATTTGTTTTTCTTTTATTTATACTTCTTTAAAATGATTTCGAATTTACATACAATTTTCCATTACTTTTGTTTTCTATCATGTAACCGCTTGTAACTACAGCAAAATCTGTGACAAGGTTTGTCGACTTATTTGTGTCTATTAATATACTGTTTTCTCTTTGTAAAAACATAAAATTAATTAACCTTTTGAGTAGATTCTTAAGAGATAATTGATTAAATTACACTTAATTACTAATTGAAAATAAACAAAGAAAGGAATACCGTGGTAATTACAGATAAACTTAAAATATTGTATTTCCAGTAGAGCTTTTGGAATTAGCTTTTACAGTTTGCAAAATTTCTTAGTTGTAATTAAGTTATAATTAGCGTTAATTGTATTTAAGTTTGTTGATAAGTAATTAAATCATGTAGAGTTACCCGTACTTACAGCGAAAATGTGAAGAAAATTTATTTAATATAAAAAATGTTTTATGTTAGGAATTCTGCATTATTTCTGATGGAAGTAAATTGGCAATGTCCATTTTTGCTTTATGTGAGTATTGTATTTTTATTAACGAATTAAAAACCATTGCGTCCTTTTCATTCCAATTTTGCAAAAATTATAAAAGTTCCGTTCGCAACTTTTCAAATTAAAACTGAAATCCATTGTGTAAAACTATAAGGCCTGTACAAAGCCTCTATTGAAGCTGATCTTTAGGCTGACCACGTAGCGGTGCTACAGGATCGCCTACGCGTGCGTAGCTCCGCCCTCAGCCCGCCCAGGCCGCTATAAAGGCGCGTAGCGCTCGCCGTAGCACCATTTGAACTTGTTGCACTTCGCGCTCTCAAGTTTGAAAACTTACGAGTCTTCGCTCGCCGAACGCTGTTATCAGGTATGTGAAAATATTGTTTTTTTTGTTTTTCATCAGATTTTATTTTAAATCAGATTTTATTTTACTCGACCGGTTGAATACAATATTTATTTTAATTTTTTTTTAAATTTGATTATTAACGTTTTCGGAATTATTCTATCATTTATATTCTTTCAAACAGTAAGTGTTAAAATATTTATTTTCAAATGCATCGTCTATAAAGTACTACTGGGAGGGAATTTATTTTAAATATAACATCTTTAGAGTTTTCAAATGTGACTGTAGTTTAACAACTAAGTAGGCATAAAAAAAGCTAATTTGTAAATAAAATAGTTACTCGTACTATTGTTCAAAAACTAATAGCATGTTTTTTATAATGAAAACTATTCAATAGCGGCGGATACGTGCGGTTAGTTAATTTAACAAAATAATTCATTATAATTGATTATCAAATAAATTCTCCACGGTTTCACGAATTGTTAGTGCCTTAATATACGTTATAGAATTTTACCTTATAATTATACCTTCACGCCAGTTCCATAGCAGGGTAGGCAGAAAGCACTAAACGTCGAATATGCCCATCCTCTCTTCTCTCTTCTTATTTCTTCTCATCTCTTCATACATATACGCCGGTTCCTATTACTCCTTAAGGTATTAAGGCATACATTTGTATTTCAGTTTTTTTTCACATAATTTCAGTGCAGTTAGGTTGTCAGGAAGATATCGCTTTGTTTTTGTACCTTTTACCCTATAATACTTCATTCTTATGTGACATACAATAACGGGCTGTTAATATATTGTATTTCTTCCTACAAATTAAATTTAAAATGTAAAAAAAATGTTAATAAAAAAAGCTACTATTAGGATTATATCTATAGCAGAATTCTGCCTCCATTTAATGGGGCTTGGATTTGAGGTTCAAAACCTCTTCTACGCAATTCTCACTCTACGATATATATTGTATATATTTCAAGAAAAATATACTGAGTTACGCGTACAATGCATGATTTAGAATATTCTAGAGCGTTCCAGAATGTACCTAAACCGCGTGAATCCTGCTAACCTATACTTGCAGTTTGGTCAAGATAACTTGCAAAAGTGTATGGGCGTGTATCGGAGTGACTGTTCGTTTGGTAGTTTTTAGATACAAAAATTATTATTACGGCATGCAGGCTAATATAAGGTTTTCGCCGCATCCATAAATATTAGCATTTTATACCTTTAAAATTAAAGTTCTGTAGAAACGTTGTTTTCTCGGAGAACTTAATTAGCATGTCTGGAGTCTAAAAGCGCATTTTCAAAAACGGAACAAAAAGGAAAAAATTCACTCAGTGTCGCTTAGAAATAGAAAAGGGAATAATTGTAATGCTTTCGCTGACGTAACTTGGACGATCTATCACGTTTTTAAATAATAGAGGAAATCCTTGTGTGAGATATTTTACAATGCAACTAACGCTATGTAAAATACGCTAAAAACAATTGTATGTAATCCTCTTTTTGTTTTTCGTTTACTACATAAAAATGTCTACATTATCACAACATTCAAATAATCGCTTTGTTACCGATCAACATAACATAATATTTGCCGAATCATTTCATAGAATGAAATTGTAATCCTTTCAAATCGTTCTGTTGCTTGATACGATGGTGTTGTTTACATTAAATTTAAATAAATTATAATACGAATTCTCAGAGTTACTTTTAGATATTATCAATTCAATATGACATAATATGGGCTGGTGATGGTTTTTTCTCTTCTTGAGTATTGAAGTCATACATGCGGCCGCGCATAATTCTCGTTAGCTCGAGTCTCCTTACTAGCACCCACCCAGATTAGTATATCAATGCTTAACGCATAACGCTTTTTATTTACGTGACGATTTCTACCATTCAACACCGGCTGCAAGCCGCATTAAGGAACTTCATTCCAAAAATCGTATACCAAAGGCGAAATGGCTGACATTTATGGCCGTTAGTGCATACCTACTTATCTTAAACCAAAAAATTCTATGCACCGTGTCAAGGTAATATTGCTATCAGCCCTCAATTCAAATTGTTTTATTCATTATAAGGTTCATACATACACTCAATGGAGGTCACGTTTTAGTCATCTAACTTCGGCTCTGTGTAAATGTGAAAGCAATATACGCCATAAAGATTTAACAAAACGTTTTCGCGGCGTATCTAAATAACGATTGCAATTACTATCAGGTAAATTGGTCAAATCCCCCAATAATAAAATGTGTGCAAAGCTTGAGCTTTCGATATGAGCGATAAGCTATCGTGTACCCAGCAATTATGAGCGATTCTGTTTATCGAACATTGCAATATTACCGAATATTAGTCAGAGACCAATTAAGGTCGACTGCGCACGTGTATTATATATTTGTGACTAATACCTAATAAAAATAATATACAACTCTTTTGACACGAATAGAGCGTCACTTGTATTGAATATTGTACTATTATTTACGCTAAATTGAAAAATTGATAATTTTTGGAGGCCTTTTATAAACCACGTGAATTGAAATAGCATACTGTCCAAAAAAGATAAAATAAGTAAAAGGTAATGAACTACATCTGAAATATTTATCATGCTAATAAGTTAAATATGTATGATACAATTAATTTTCGGAATTTGTTAAAACAGCGCGTGTAAATACCGTCAATGTCGTGCCGTAGACCTTATGCATTAGAGTTACGGTTTTTCATCATGTTTAATTAAAAGAAGCTGTTTTATTAGTTGTATAGAAGAAAAAATTGTTAGCTACGTTGTTCGTTGAAAATGATTAGAAATCGTTTCTCGATTAAAGAGAGTTTTCGAGGAATGTTATGTAAGCGGACTTTCCTTTATGAAAATTGTTTAGATAATCACCGATTCGTAAGCTTATAAGAAACATTCAAAATATTTGTTTTGTTATCTTTTTATCTTTTATGCAGAACACTTCTGAAAGAATGCGCCTAATCCCATTGAATTCTTTTTACAAACATATTATTTGTCCAAGACTGGTAACTGCTCTCATAGTGGGAGCGTTGTGTGAATTGGCGGTAAAAACATTTCTCTACATTACATGTCGATTCATTGCATTACTTTTAATAGCGGAAGATAATTTCACTGAATTTTTAAGCAAACGAAAATGAAAAGGTAGATTATAATAATTTTAAATTCTATATTAATAATTAATATTGGTTTGAGTACGAGAGTCTTACTTAGTAAGTAGTTGGATAACAGCTAGTTTAAAATCTTAGCACTCGCTGTTTATATATCTAATTACTTGTCAACCCCTTCATGCATCGTTGGGCATGGATCACTATTCGCATGAAATGGGTTAAGGGTTAAATCAATCACATTTGCCAAGAGAGGGTTAACTTCACACGCTTTGGAGAACATCATAAAGAACTCTCAAGCAGGCAGACACACACGCACACATTCATATACGCACACCCACATGCAATCACAGAGGAATATATAAATACACGCACTTAGGCATGCAAACATAAATCCACGAACAAATCATTTGTTATGTTAACCGGATAGTTACTTTGTGATCTGAGGATTGTAAATGGTTGTAATCATTTCTGGAAATTATTCAGATATTATGTTTTGTTACGTTGACTCACTTTTAATGTTTAGCGTCTTATTGGTCACATAACGAGGATTGAAAGGCTTTGAAATCAAATAATAGAACATAAGGAAGCGAAAAAGTAAGCGGCCCACATTCAGTGGCTATTTATGTAGGAGTTCGTACGATTCTTTCAATCATGAATTTGTTTAACACGGTTCTGAACAAAAGCCAATTGTACTCGTAACAGCTAAAGTAAACATTAAGTAAGCACACATCAATGGACGCCCATTGTTTCTTTTTTGTTTATACTAACTATGGAACAAAGGCATTTGGCCAGAAATATATTTTTTTCGAGACCAAATCGACTGAAATCTTCAAAAGAGTCCCAATACTTTGACGGAAAATTTGTTTTTTTTTTTATGTTTGACTTATTTTTGTTTTTTCTTTATGTTACTCGATTAACTATGTTTATTTTGAAGTAATTTTACTGGCGTAGGTAGCGGGGTGCTTTTTATGAAATCTATTTTTATATATGACACAGGAAGGTGGCTGACTGACTGGCCTAGACATCAGCGCTCAGCCTAAGCCTCTATATCTAGAATCCTGATATGTTGCGGATAGGTTTTTTATAGTGTGTATGTAGCATTAGTAACGGAATTTTATTAATTATATTAAAGCGGTAAAATAAGGGTTGAAAGATGAATAATAATAAAAATAATAACTGGGGACAATTTAACGTGTGGCTATTCGATTACAAATTAGGCAAATGAAAGCCTGTGTTATGGTAACCGGATACCTGATAAAAATACATACGATATAGTGTACTTATAATAGGTATTTTTATTACGCCCAGACGCAGAACTAACAAATGTGCTTATCACACAAAATCTTTGTTCTGGGTGGGAATCGAACCCATGACCTCTGGTTTTGCAGTCAGACCAGTAAAGTAAGAGTTAAAAGATTATATGAAATAGCGTCGGTTTGGAACATATGAAATTTCAGATTTACGATCTTAATTATTAAAGCGAATTAATTAAATTAATTCGTTTTCGGGAACTCGCTCTTCGAAAGCCGCATTGATGATCATTTTCATTTTCGCCTTCCTCTTAGGCGCAATGTTGTTATGAAAATGAATAATTTACGTAGGCGGAAACTACGGGTTCGGTACCCACCGAGGGCAAGGATCTTTTGCGGCATGTGATATATGTATGTATTTATTCTGTGATTTCGCGTATCATTGTCTGTGAAACTTTCTATTGATCTCAAGACATTTAGGTTGCAGGCATTTATTTATATCCACATAAATAATCGATCAAATAGAAATAATCGATAATAGATACGTGCTTTAATTAGAATAGTGCTTAGCTTACATTAGAAATAAAATATAGCCCCGGTTCTTCGATGATAATGTAGCTTGCTATCGGTGAAAGAATTTTGAAAATCGGTTCAGTAGTTTTTGAGTTTATTCAATACAAACAAATTTGTCCTCTTTACAATAGCGTAGATTACGTTCTGTAACTATATGAGAAATACGTTAAGTATAGTATAGCAGAGTAGATACTCGTATTTAAACGGAAGTCTTCGTAATATTAAACGTAACATCACGCTTGTAATTCCCGGAGGGGTAGGCAAAGGAGTGTAGCACACCCCCACATTTCACCAGTTACGTTTAAGTCCCAAATGGAATAGGTGGTGAGCCTATTGTCATGCACCGGGCACA